>CAJNDV010001270.1:42712-105885 GCA_905221635.1 Symbiodinium sp. CCMP2456
GTTTAGGGTTTAGGGGCTTTAATCATTAGAAGATTATGGGGTTTTGGGGTAGAGTATAGCACTGGTGGTTGCTGATATGATGTCTGAGGGCCTAAGGGTCCCAGACTCACCAACTGATAAGCATCTGTAGAGTATACTATAACTAATCCCTAAACCTGTAGACCCGTAGATAAGGGCTTGGGGTATAGAATACTATAACTAATCCCTACACCCTAAACCCTGAGCCCTTAGAAGGAGCCTTCTAGGAACCTTAACGCCCCCACATCCAGGGAAGCTCTGAGAGATCTGTGACAGCCCGAGGCTGCGACCGGGTCGAGCTCGAGGGCTGGCATCCGGCGAGCCGGAGCCTAGAAGGGCTTTGGGTGTAGGGGTTTAGGGTTGAGGGGTGTAGGGTTTAGGGGTTTAGGTTGGGGCGGGTTTAGGGTTCGAGGGTTTAGGGCTTGCGGGTTCCGGGGTAGGCTTTAGAGGTTAAGGGCTTAGAGCTGTAGGGTTCAGGGTTTGGGGTTGAAGGGTTTGAAGGCTTAGGGTCTAGGGTTTGCTGCTTTAGGGTTTAGGCTGAGGGCTCATGATGGGTCGGGGGCTTGGGGACGGGTTTTGGCGGTTCGGGCCTTGAGGTTTAGGGTTTAGGGATTGTTTTTTTCACGCACTCTGCTCATCACTTCTGCATTCTGGTGTTGTCTCATGAATATCAGCAAGCTTTGGGGTCTTCGGCATTTCGGTGGCACGTGTGTGGGTTTGGGGTTCCAGATTTGGGATGTTGACATATGTGGGCACGGAAGTTTGCAGCTACGGAGCAGCAGGATCGAGATTTCTGGCAACAGCTGCCACTTGAGTAGTTCTCTAAATTTGTGCCCTTTTTAGATCTCCAAAATAGTACCGTACCCTCTTAAAAGGGATCCAAATTCAGAGAACTTAATACTCACTTGTTGAAGCTCAATGACCCGCAGCATGCTGCTGTGGAGGGCCACGGCAAGTCTGGGGTTCTCTACTTGGAGGATCATGGGACTTAGAAAAGTAGAGGTATAAGTATCCTCACCGGGGCTATAATAACTGAAAAATGTGTTATCTTATCTATAACGCTAGCTACGAAGTCCCATGATCCTCCAAGTAGCTCACTCTTGAACAATGCTGCTCAAGTTCCCGGGGCAGAGGGTCCATTGAGCGTGGGAAGGCATAACATGACATCAGCGACCTCCTAACGTGTGCCGCGGTTGCCTTTGCGGCGACATAAGCATGGAAGTAACCTTTGTCGCTGCCTGTGCCAGGTGGACTGGCAGAGGGTGATGTCCCGCCTGTCGTTCGAGGACAAGTCTACGCATGCTTCGGAGTCCGGCGCAGTTTGGTGTCTAACTGAGCTCCGTTACTACCAATACTATGCCTCAGGGCTCCTTCATACAACTGTATGTCAACATAATATGCCAAAAGAGAAAGGTCGATTTTCTTGTCAAGCATCTCTAGTCTAGCTGTGTGTGTGTGCGTGTGTTCACGATATTACTGCAACACATGAAAATGCCTTATAAGGCCCCGTAGCGGGAAAACTTTGCGGAAGATGTACAAACAAACACCATCTTGTTTGTGTGCACGTGGCCTTTCGCATGTGCATGTCATAATAAAACGCTTGAAAGCAAGACAGAACATGCGAGAGACTATGACTTCGAGAACAATGGAGGTGTCTTTGTCCTACTGCCAGCCGTTTCAGTGTCACAATCGCTGCTGCTGGAGATGACAATGACTGGTACGTGTGTGTGTGTGTGTGTGCGCGCACGGCGAGGAGAAGCAGCAGCAACAACAACAGCAGTACAACCATAAACAGCACCATGAAGTTGCTAGCATTCATAACGAATGAACAGTTGAGAAAGGGGATGCCGTTATCGTAACCTTTGTAGCAAGCCTTATAGTCACCGTTCGTAACCTTAAGCTTAAACCCCGAAGCACCCATTTAATCAGCCTCGAGAGTCTGGCTTGTAGCCCTCGCTTTGGGGCGCGGAAGTGGGAGGCGTCTTGCCTGCTTTAAGGTCACGTTTAGGGCTACTATAAGGGTTCGGAAGGGGCTTACTGTACTATCAAGGTTTCGGGATAAGGGGGCTTCTTAGATGACGTAAGGGGTAATTGGGGAACTTCTTAACAAAAGAAGTGCTGTCTTTGGGATGTTTAAGGTTCACAGGGTTTAGGATGTCTTGCTATTTAATTCGTTTCTTTCGGCACGGTTGACACGCCATGCAAATCAGCGCACACTTCTCTCGATTCTGAAAGAACCTCGCTTGACCTCACTCGGGAAACCTGGACACAGCTTAAGCCTAAGTTCACGTCGGAATGCAATCGAGTGCCGACAGGCTGAATCATATAGGCCGTGCAAACCCACAGCAAACAGGCTGCCCCTGCACCCTTACAGACTTACGGAAAACAGGAACCTTTCAAGAAACCCTTACAGGAACACGTTCCGAAACCCTTTCAACCCGAAGCCGCCGTCGAGTTTCTTCGACAGTGGCTCTGAGATTCCAGTAGCAGAGATCTTCGGTCGAAACAGGCATGGGCGGAAGGACAAGAACAACGGCCTCCAGCCCTTGAAACCCTAAGACTGCCAAAATACCTCAACCTGTAAACCCCAAACCCTCTAAGCCCTATAGGCCCTATACGCACACGAGACACTGTTAGGGGAAACCCCATAAGCTCGATGAGCCCTCTAACCGTTTAAGCCCCAAGCCCTGCTCCGTAAACCTCCGAAACCCCAAGCCTACAAGCCCGAAACCCTGAAAAAGGCGGCACGCCTGCCAAACTCCCCGCGTCCAGGGGCTCGCCATCGAGCATGGCCAGTGATGTTCTGGGTCTCAAAGCCTCAACAAGCTGCTGACCTGGGCTTTATGGGTTACCAATGCTTACCATGATGTTTAGGGTTGAGGGAGTAGGACACTGTGGGTTTTGCACTGCAAGAGTTACACAAGGGGCACTATGCCGTGTTATATGAGGTTGGGTGACCCAATAGAGGCGACGAGACGGATTACTATGTGGAGTACTACGGTGCGGTGCTGAAAGGGTTACTCTACGCGTCGTTATACGGGCTACAGCAGACTGCCATGGAGCTTCCGACTTTGCGGGAACTCAGAGTGATGAGAAGCGAGCGTGAGCGAATTCACTCGCAGCGGTCTGTGTAGATTCTAGATGCAATCAGAGCAAGGATGTTTGAGGCTGACGATTGGTCGATCAACACGATCTAAATATATGCACAAGCGAACACGCAAGCAACACAAATTTGCAATGGTGCAAGAGTTGAGGCAGAGATGAATTTGCGAGCGAGCCCCGTTGGAGTACAGACTGCGTCTGGTTAGGCCTCTAAGTGCCAGACGCTCCATGGGCAGACGAAAGGCCTCGTTCCTTGGATTCTGCGGCCGCACATTCGAAGTGTAAAATCCCCGGGCTGCACATTTCAAGTTCTTCAAACCAAAAATGGCCGAGACACTGAAGAGCTTCGTTTAAAGACTCGGGATCTTCAGGTAATCGCCAGCTGCAGTTTTCAATTGGCCAGATGCTTCGGTCGCTTCCCAGCCGGTCTTGCACCAAACACCGCGGGAAAACTCAAACTACCACCTTTGAGAATCCACCTCTCAGCATCAGTCTGCGGCCTGTGACCTCAACAAATCGCCAAGAAGCTCGGCCACATCTAAGGCGCGGAGATGCGGTAGAGCAGCCAGCGTGGCAAGAATCTCCTTCAAGCTCACGCAACAACACACCTGCGCATTCTGCAAGATGTACCAGTACTAGTAAGCGCAGCAGTAAGCCTTCAGAGATCCCCTAGAAGCAACGGAGAGCAAGAAAGATGGTCAAGGACTGCATTGGGCATTATTTGCACCAAAGCACGATGCCTTGCTGTGGTACCCGGCTTGGATTAACCATAAAGCGGATGCGTCCAAACTATGGGAGTATCTCTTGCTTAAGGTCTGAAGTTTGGGAATGCAGAAAAAAGGCAGCGGCTGCCATGCCCAGCCTTGAAGAAGGCGGGGAACAAAGCGGGTTTAGGGTTTAGGGTTCAGGGTTGTGGGTTTAGGGCTTAGGGTTTTTGGGGCTTGGAAATCACGGATTGTCTCGTAGAACTTGAGAGCTCTCGGCTGTTGGGCCTCAACAACTTCCGGCGATGGAAGCTTCGACAGCAATCCCCAAATCTGATGAATCTGATGAACCGCAAACAGAAGCGCAAAAGGCTTAGCTTAGGGCTTTTAAGCGTGGGGTTTAGGGGTTTGGGGTTTTGAAATTCAAATCTCGCATGTAGTCAATGTAATTAAGGTTTTAAAGGGTTGAAGGGTGGCAGCTTAAAACCCTGAGGCCTACAGGCCTACACCGGCACGAGTTTCTAGCTGCAAATCCCAAACTCCCACAGCCCGGAACCTGCTGAGGGTACGGCAAACCACCGCCGACGAACCAACCACCACCACCGCCACCACCACCAAAAGCAGCCCAACCACCCACCACAACCACCAAAGCCACCACACCACCAGCGCCCAGGACCAAAAAAAAAAACGACGCAACGACCAGCACCACCGCCACCACCACCACCACCGCAACCACCAAAGCCACCACACCACCAGCGCCCAGGACCAAAAAAAGAAGGAAAAAAACGACGCAACGACCACCACCACAGCCACCACCACCAAAAACAGCCCAACCACCCACCGCAACCACCAAAGCCACCACACCATTAGCGCCCAGGACCAACAAAAAAAGGAAATAAAACGACGCAACGACCACCACCACCGCCACCACCACCAAAAACAGCCCAACCACCCGCCGCAACCACCAAAGCCACCACACTACCAGCGCCCAGGACCAAAAAACGAGAAACGGCACCTGCGAACAAGGGGCTTGCAGAAGAAAGAAGAGGGCGGTGAACTGGGAAAGGTGAGGGCTGAGAGAGGCCACAGACGCAATGCAAGGAGCGGTGCAAAGCAGCGCGCAGGATGCCGACATGGTGCACGTTAGCGGGTATTGTGGAGGATGTGAAACACGGCTTTGCTGAATTCACAGCAGGCATAGGCTAAAATAACGACGAAGGTCGTTTTTGATCGAGCGGACGCCGCGCAGTCCAAAGGTGACTCTTTAAGGAAAGCACAGCGGCGAAAATACGGGAGAAGAAGCTCCAGGCGTGAGGAGAAGAAGTGTTCAACGCTTTGTCCGTGAGCTTCCTTGCAGAAGTCGGGTGGGTGGCCAAATAACCAATTTATGCCAGAGAGGCAGCCAGGACCACATGCGGCGAACGCGAGGTCAGCAGCCGCAGGTAACGAGCCGCGAGGCGGTAGTACTGCCAGAAGATTGAGAACCCAACTCAAATGCTGGGCTCAACCTGGCGGCTGCGACGAGCCTCAGACAGATGCATGGACAGATGCCAAACCAAAAACGCTGGCCTCTCTGCCGCCAGTGCTGCATTCATTGCACGAAGCCTGCAGCATTTATGAATGGCTCACTGCAAACATCCTTCATCACGTGAGAACATGCCTTGCCATCTCGTCGCTATCCATGAGGGCATGATGCTTCCGCTGTTGCACCGCCTCCTGTGACATCTTGTGCAAAGGCTGGCAAGGCTCCAAAAGTAGTCGGGAAGTCGGATTTAACCCCGAGTTCTGCGGACCAGCTTCAGAATGAGGTCTGGACTTGGGTTTCTCAAAGCCACTTCGACATGTGCTCCAAAGCGGAAGACTTCGACTTGCAAGGAACTACCTGCTCGTATTTAACTGTGGGGAAATCATATGACTTCTCTTTGAATCGCAAGAAAAACGTCAGCAGCAACTTTGTTGAATTCACCTCCGCTTCGGCTTTCGCAATGAAAACTGACATGAGGAAACTCAGGCGGAAAGCCTTATTTGAACTTAGTCGCCCTCTCTGTTTCTTTGCCTTGCCAATATAGAAAGTTATCAACTTAGCTAACGGTAAAAAGAGCCATAATCGTGATGTAGAAAGCTGGAATCACAAACATGGCAACATCAATCTCCTGTTGAGAGGGTGTTATAACACCATGGTGACAAAGCGCAGGAACCAAAGCATCAACCACACGGAGCGCATTGGGTACGCAAGAAATCCCCGAAACCATTGACACCTTGCCAGTCAGAGCAGCACACGGACAGGGATGCCACGGCACAAATGGCATCCATACCTGCGCAATTCCGTGCGTTCCGTTGCAAAATATGAAAAAACTAGGCTGCGCACGGCCATGCTCGTGGACTGGCAAAACAATAGCCTTGGTGCACAGGTTCACTTGTGCATGATGGTGATGCACCCAAGCACATGAAGGTCAAACAAATGTGTTTCGTGCCCCTGGAGCAACATGGTTGCGCCTGCAATCACTGCTATCATTCGCGTGAGAAAATCAGCAATGCGCTGCGAACTTGCGTGGCAGACCAGGTAGCTGGCCACTTGTCCATGGCAGCGGCTAGACTCCGATGCTGCAGTAATGCATAGTGGTCATCATCTAAGCTAAAGTTCCATTGTTCCCAATCCCCGGACGGGCACGGACCGTTAGGATTGTTTTGATGAGGCCCTGAGCCACAAAATACGAGCCTGCAGAGAAGCCACACGAGCAGCCCACAAAACGGATCCCTTGTATGTGGCACTCTCACATCCTCTTGCCACGATTTCTTAGACACTCAAATACATACCGGGCTTGAGAGTGATCCAAAGCTCTGCTGAGACGTGGGGGCCAGCATAGTTGAAGGAAAAATTGAACGTCATGCAAGTCTCGCAATCTTGCTGATAGGGCCCTAAGGATTAGAATAGGGTCTCGGGGGATCCATTGTAGAATACTCACATGGTGACTCCGAGGAAACATTTTAGAGTTTCCAATCCCCTCCCGGTCCTGCGAAGTATCGGTGGCGAGCTGGTTTCCAAGCAGTGAGAGCTCCTTGCTGAGCCGGAGCACCAGCGAAAATGATTGCGACAATGCATGTTTTTTTTCACATTGCCTGTTCTTCGGACGTCTGCGGGATCCGGACAAACCCAATTCTTTTCCCGTCATCATCACAGAAAGACAGATCGGTGGATCTGAGACATCAAACTCCCGCTCACACAGAGCTGCGGCTTCACTAAGCTGGCTGCCGTCCAACATCATCTGGCTAACTATAGTTGGGAGAATGAGCTGTGCTGGAAACTTAAGGGTCCTACGGCATGCATCGAACCTGCATCCCTGTCTTATCGTGGCCCTGAAGTGTGGGGAGTCTTCTTCAGAGCACTGTCCCAACCTCCAAGCGGCCACATCCGCATTCCAGGCCTGTCGCTCTTAAAAGGGTCACAATTTCAGAACTATTGGAAGAAGTGTCTGAAATGGACTCTAAAGTATGGCCAGTGTGCTCACAAGCTGCACTGATTGCCGAGTAGCAGCCGCAGGCTTGGCAGCTGTGAACAGAGCTAGTGGCGGAAAGCTTTGCTACATGCAGTCCAAAGCAACATCACTCATCCAAGAGAGGCCGCCTGCGATGCTTCGTAGGCGATTGTGCGCCACGAAAGCCTCACAGCGCTTGTAGAAGCTGACCCTTCATAGAGGGAAAAGCACAACGCATGCGGCAGGCAATTGCACATGCACCCCAGCTGTTAAACAAAACATGTAAGACAGATACTCTATTTCATGTGATGTATTTCATATGATAAGTTATACCTAGATATTACATGTTGTATTGTAAATTTTTGATTGTATATGATCTTCGTACATATTAGTACTCTGGTTTGGCGCCCGGCATGGCATAGGCCTAAGAAAGGAACTCTCGGAGCCTTCGTCAGCTGCTCGCACTCGAACAAGGGGCTCAGATCCTGCTGGGGCACTTTTACACTTAAGGTTTGGGGTCTAGGGCCAGTTTGAGAGAGTTTAGGGTTCAGGGGGTAGGGGGTTCCAGGGCCAATTTTCTAGTTTAGGGTTCAGGGGGGGAGGGTCCTAGGGCCAGTTTGGAGTTTAGGGTTCCGGGGGGGTTGGGGCTTTACCTGTAGCCCAAAAGACCTACTTTTTTGAAGACCTTTGCATAGAAACCATAATAAGGAACCTAAACAGGTAAGTCTTTTCGGCTACAGGTAGGGCTTAGGGGTTTAGGGTCTGGGATTCGACGGGCCCAGCGCATGGAACTTTCCGATCCCCGTCCTCCACTTGGTTGAAGTTGAGGTTTACCTCCGAGGCTGGTGGATGCACAGTTGCATGCAAATATATGTTTATATATATATATATATAATTATGTCTCTCTCTATATATAAACAGTTATACATACAGTACTATACTGATTTTACAGACCGCAGGTTATAAATTAGATATAACATGTTATTGTTAGCATTTGTTATGTATTCTATGTTTGGTCTCCCGCCCTGAGTCATTGCTTCCCTACGAGGCAGGAGATCCTTTTCCAAGACCCCCCGCCCCCGAGCCCTATTCTCTAGAGCCCGAAAGCACTAACCCAACATATAAGAATATAAAATAATCTAGCACACTATTAACATCGTAGTATAATAATCTATAAATAAAAGCAGTATAATGACAAGATACCATGATAAGATTCTAAGATCAGCAGCAGTTGTTCTCTGAAACTTCCAAAGCCTCGCGGAGAGCCACCAGGGGCCGGAGGGGCTCAAGATCTCGGAGCTCGTTGTGGGAGAGGGAGAGGACCTGGCAGCGAAGTCGGGTGTAGGGTTGTAGGGTTTTGGGTTTGAGGGTTTGGGGTTTAGGGTTTTAGGCTTTAGGGTTTAGGGCGGAAGCGAAGTCAGCTGGAAAATATCCACGGGCCTTGAGTGCTTCATGCAGGTGCCCTGAAGAATTGGAGTAAAGGCTTGGGGTATTTAATGTACTTAACAAAAAAAACTTAACAAGAAAGCCTTCGGAATAGTGTTGTTGCTTGTTCCGGCCTAGATTGGATGGCTTTTCTGGTGGAGAAGGGGGGTCGTCTTCATTATTATAGTCAGAATCCGGATTCCAGCATTTGGGGGCATTGTTTACTATGATATGTGACCCAGGATGTCGCCTATTTTGGCGGTGAGCCGGATTTTGCCACTGTCCCAGAATCCCAGAATACGAGGCAACAGTTGAGCAGGACTTGCCGAAATAGCTTCAATGCCTCAACCCGCAACCCCTTAAACACCGAAACCCTCAAACCCCCGAACCTCTAAATCCAAATCCCTCACTTTACACCCTCCAGCTTGCCATTACAGCAGAACCCAGAAGAGTACCCCTTCTCGCGACCCCTCTATGTAGTGCCCCTTGTGCGGCCTGCAAAGCAGTGAAAGGCCCCAAACTCAGCCGAACCCTCTGTCAAGCCCGAAACGCAGACCCCCGGTACAATTTGGGGTTTAGGATCCCCTTCGAAGCCTACCCTAAACCCTTTAAACCCTGAGCCTTAAACCCTAAACCCTAAACCCTAACTAACCCCTATAATACCGATACCCCCAAGCCCTACACTAATCCCTAAACCCCAAGACCCCATTCAGGGCCCTATAACCTACTTACTGAGTTCCCTGGGGCCTCCAAGTAAACCCTAAACCCCAAGCTCCTCAACCCTAACTTCCTAAAACCCCGGGCAAACCGCAACCCTCGCCTCCAGGCCCGACAGGCGCACGAAGTCCACGGTGCCTGCCCAGATCCAAGCATCCCTCGGTTCCAGGTTAGGGGTTTAGGGTTTAGGGTTTAGGGTTTAGGGTTTAGGGTTTAGGGTTTAGGGTTTAGGGGTTCTTTACCCAGATTCAACATCGCTTAACTCAGGAATATATCCTAAACTTTTTTATGTAACAGGATCCCTAATGAAGGGATTTTGGAGGACCTGGGTGGAAGTGCAAGGAGCCCGTGTGAAGGGTTGGTGCTCCTAGGCCTAGTGTTGCCAAGAGGCTTCTTGTATGATTTGTCCAGGGTTATAGGGTTTAGGGCAGGGTCGTTTGTAAGCTTTCCAAAGGGGAGTTTGTATGGCATCTGCACAAGGATTGTCCCGGATCCTTGTCACATCCTCAGGCCCAAATCCTGTTTCAACACTGCACCCGAACAAAACCTATCTAATCTCTAAACCCAAACTCCACGTGAAACCTATAAACTCCTAAACCCCGAAATACCTAAATCCCAAACCCACCAGATAATAAAGGGGCCTTAATGATTAGAATAGGGTTTTGGGGCCCATTGCACTATAATTCTAACAAGGAACCCCCCAAAACAATATTGGTAATTCTTGAGGCCCCTGCATTACCCCCTAAACCACAAACCCTATAAACCCTAAACCCTATAAACCCTAAACCCCATACCCTACATAAACCCTAAACCCTTCAGGCGTAGATGCCCCGAGCCCTTTCTGAGCCCTTAATCCCAAACCCTATAAACCCTATAAACCCTAAATCCCAAACCCTATAAACCCTATAAGCCCTATAAACCCCAAGCCCTAAAGGCTTAGATAATTCGAGCCCTTTCTGAACTCTTTGGGTTTTCCTCCGAAGCTCCGAGCCTGGCAAGTCCAGGCTTCGGAGCCGCTGATAGCGGAAGACGAGGTGGCGAACGTCTTCGACCTCAGGGCTTCAGGCTTAGGTCCTCCTTTGAGGGTTTTTGGGGTTTAGGGTTTAGGGTTCTGTTTTGAGGGCTTTTAGGGTTTTAGGGTTTTAGGGTGTTAGGGTTTTAGGGACTAGGGTTAAGGGTGCAGGGTTTAACGGAGGGCATCTGGGGGCTTTCTGTGAATGCGGGATCCCTTTTCGAACTTGTTGTTTGTGTTTTGGCGGCCCCCTTTTTCCTGACACTTCCATCTGCTGCTGCGTAGTTGCCACGGTTGGTGCTGGCCCTCGCGTCCCTTACGGAGCCTGTTAGGGACATGGAGGTTGGGCAGCGGAAATCGGGCTGGACATGCAGAAACACGAAGAGGGGACCTCGGGTAGTCACAGGTGCACCTGCCGGGTAGGGGAGTTCACCTCCCTGCCAAATGCCTCCAACAAGTTTAGGGTTAAGGGGTTTAGGATTCAGGGTTACTCACAGGCATTCTTGCCCGACACTTCATCCTAAATCCTTTTCAGCCCTAAACCCTAAAGCCAAGCAGGATGCGCTTCATCAACGCCTTGCCCCTCATGTCAAACTCCGTTGGTTCTTGGGATCCGGGCTGCATCCTCGCCTGGCATACTGCACAAGAATTGTAACAAAAGGGGATACTGCAAATATTTAAGGTGATTTGTGAAACCCGTAACAATCATTCCGACCCTTCTAGCATACGGGGCCCTGGCAAAACAGAGCTCAAAGGTAACCCTCGATGCTCCTAGCCCGCAACACCATCGTGGTTGTCGCTGGAAAAGGCAGGACTCCTGATGAAGAGCTGGACCAGTTCACCTGAGACTCATCCCCTAAACCCCTTACCCTGAACCCGCAACCTCAGACCCGAAAGCAGACACAGGCAAAACCTCAAAAACTCTAGTTCCAGACAAGGCAAAGTTGAGAGCCCAAAATCCGAAAGCACCACACGACGAAGGGTCCTAGGCGAGTTATCGAACCGCTAGAACCCTTAAAGGAGCCAGAGGGAACCCTTATGGTACCCTGAAAAGAACCCGTAAAGATCCCTTAAAGGAGCCCTTAAAGAAGGATATGTGCCTGAAGCCACAAGGACGGCAGGCTCCGACAAGATGGACGGGCCTGCGAGTGTCTTGGGCGCATTATCGGGCTGTCTTGGCTTTAGGGTTGAGGGTTTAGGTTCAGGGTTCAGCAGGTCTCTCGTCCAGCTCGTTTTGTAGAAGAGGAATACCCTCCCACCCAAAGAAACCCATAACATTAGAACATAGGAACTTTTATGTTAATTCTACAGTTCGTGTCAACTTTTCCTTACAGACAAACCTTAAAAAAGGTCTTGTTAGCTTTATTTTAGCAACACAACACAACTACGAGAATTCTGTAAAAAAATAACAGCTGGTTTGCGACCAAGCAAAACTTGGTCACACACGTCCTTGATTCTCAGGACTTAAGCCCTAGAATGATAGTAACACGTAATAGCTTTATGAGCAGCAGCACATGACATAAACAGAAATTACACCACAAGCACAATTACCTAGATCTCAACCACTGCGATGCCCCGCTGCCTGCTCCAAGGCAGCCACAAATTGCGAACAAAATCGCTTTAAACATTCAGGCCGAAACCTATACGCGAAATTTAGGCCGAAATCCTACAGGCGATAAGCCGAAACCTTATACGCGAAATTTAGGCCGAAACCCCATACGCGAAATTTAGACGAAACCCTTTTCGCGAAATTTAAGGCGAAACACTCTACACGAAACTTAGGCCGAAGCCATATACGTGAAATTTAGGCCGAAACCCTATATACGCAAAATTAAAGCCGAAACCCTAAACGCGAAATTCAAGCCACGCGAAATTTTGCAAAAAAACCGCTTAGCAGCCGCCATTTGCGAAAACAACCGTTTAAAGCAACGACTTGCGAACAAACCGATAGAGCCACGGGAACGGGAAACATCGCGAAGTAATTAGGGTTTTAATATATATATATATATATATATATATATTTACATAGGAGTGTTCAAGGGATTTAGGGTTCAGGGTCTTTCGATTTGGGCCCTAAACCCTAAACCCGGTTTAGCGTTGAGGGTTTACGGTTTAGGGCTTTGGATTTGGTGGCTTTGGCAAGGTCCTGGTGGTGAAACCTGGCCTCTGGAAGCCATGAGCATTTCTTGCCTTCGCCCTCCGAGCCTCCCCTGATAGGAACCCTTAAAGAAAGGAACCCCTAAAGGAGCTTAAAGGATCCCTTTGAAGGAGCCTTTTAAAGGAGCCATTAGAGGAACCCTTCTGAAAGAACCGAGGCTCCTAAACCGTAAACCCTAAACCCTACAACCCCTAAAACCCCTAAAACCTTGAAGCCCTAAACGCAAAAACCCCAAAACCCTGAAACCCTAAAACCCCTAAAGCCCTAAAACCCTGAAACCCTAAAACCCCTAAAACCCTGAAACCCCAAAGCCCTAAACTTCGTGCCTCCTGTAGCTGGCCGGCTTGGGGCCTGCACGGGGGCGGCCCGCCCGGCGATGAGGTCCTGGCTGTTGGGGGTTCCTTAAAGGGATCCTTAAAGGGTTCCTTTAAGGGGTTCCTTAAAGGGATCTATCAGGGCTACTATAAGGGTTTAGGGTTGGGTTCCTCAAAGGGTTCTTTAAGGGTTTATATAAGGGTTTAGGGTTTTGGGTCCTGTCAGAGGCTCGGAACTTCGAATGTATGAATGTATAGTGAGATTTGCAACCCAAGGCACATCTTAACCCGACATCCCTAAATCCCTAAACCTCAATGCACATCTTTCTCCCGAACGCATGCGCAAGATGAGCACAACGAAGATGCAGCTGTCACTATGGAGAGAGGAACCGGTACTATTAGGGTACTATAAGAGTATTAAAAGCGTAAAATAAGACATGGAACCCACAAGCCAGTTGATTGCTCAGATTTTCCCAACCTCCATGCAATCGGCGGATCTCAAACATCAAACGCGAAACCCTATAAACCACAAACCCTCAAACATCAGAGCCGCACCTCGATCGCTGCAAGGCCTTGCGCCAATTCATCTCGGATCGGCGGCTCCTGAGTGCTCCCGAAAGGCCGGACGCACTTCTCGGCCGCTCTCTTTTTGAATACCAGGACGAATTAGGATCGGAGTTTGGTTACGGTTATGCAGCAGGTGAAAGGACTATAGCAGACTACTTTTGACTCAGACCCCGCTAGAGTAGGCAAAGCGAAGCACACACCTATCCATCATGCAATCGACCCATCAGTCGAGTGAGCGTCTTGCACCCAAATATGGAAAAGCTGCGTTTGACAAACTCCTTGTAAAACCACCCGTGTTGAAGATCTGCAAGAACCCTCATAGAACTCCTTAAGCCTTAAAGAAACCCCTCAAAGGAGAACCCGTGACGGAGCCCTCGATCCCTAAACCCCCTAATCACTAATCCCAGAAACGCCTAAACCCCACAAACCCTAAAACCGCTGGGGCTGCGGCTTCACCTTCCTCGCCTTCCGCGACCTCGGGGACTTCGTCTTCGCCCTGAGCGTCGACGTCGTCCTCGGAATCTGCCACGAGGCCTCGAAGCGTTAGGGCTTCAGGGTTCTTCAGGCTTTTTCAGGCTTTAGGAGTTTCGGGATTTCGGATTTTCTGGTCTGGGGCTTCAGGGCTAGGGTCCAGGGATATAGGGTTTAGGGCCTAGGGTTTCCCTAAAGAGGTTCTTCCTGTCCAAGCTATTTTGAGGGGGCACTTGAAGCTCCAAAAATCCATTGGCAGCCCCAGCCTTCAAGAACTTCTTCTTGTAGTCTTTTCAGCTCCTGGACCGTTTAGGTTTTTTAGGGTTTAGGGTAGACACAAGCCCACCAAACACGCAGGCACACTCAGTGGCATCCACTGCTCAAGCACGCGTCTTGCTCGAGCACTTAGTACTGTGTCTGAATCAAGGCCTGAACCCGAAACGTTGCAGCTGACTTACAGACTTGAGTCAAGCCCAACCACTATGCAGTCAGCAAGCCAGCAGGTTGCGACAACAACTCGGCCTCTTCGCCGGCGATGCCAGGCAGGCAGGACGGCATTTCTCCATCCAGCAGCTACCCGAAGTCACCGGCTTGCTGTCGGATGTGATTAGGCAACTAAGCAAAGGACGCAGCCGCTTGGAATTGCGGGAGGCACTTGTGTGTGAGATGTTAGGAATCAACAAGACCGTCCAAGGACGAACCAACGATGATGTCAAGCTTGATCGAGAAAGCATGAGGGCACCAGGGTGTCTGATATCCTGCAAATGACGCAGTCGTCCCCACAAAGGCAGTGGACGTCTGCAGAAGCAGTCGATGCTCGCAAATCCGGACCGGCCAACTCTACCTTATTCTTCCGAGATATAGAAGTTTAACAGGAAGCCACAACGCAGGGTGTTAATATGGCGACGTCGTATAATGTGTGTGTGTGTGTGTGTTTTGTGTAGGGGGGTAGAAAGCCGTTAGATAATAGACCCTCCAACTACCCTCTACTCCACCCCTCATACCTACTGTTTGGGACCATCTTGCCTTGATTGAGGGTTACCAGGCGGGGTCTTGGATTAATATTCAGGAGCCCCTAGGAGTAGTACGTAGAGTAACCAATGCACGGTCAACGAACGGGTACGACCCTAAAACAATTGGTACATGTACTCTTTTAACGGTACCTTGGTCCCGGTGGGTATAGGTAATTCTCAGGAAACGCAGGTTCAGGCAACTCACGGCCTAGGCCTATAGGTTCTGGAAGACATAGTACAAAGGCTTTACGAATACGAACAGGGTTTGTGGTGGTCCAGTGCAAGAGTACCTATAGTCTCCATTGCAGTTGCTTGTTCTGGTTTAACCAGCTTTATAATTAGGATCTCAGAAGGTAGCACCAAAAAGGAACTACAATGGAGACCATAGGCATGACTGAAAGGGAACGTCATTCGCAGTCGTCATGTTAACTTGAAGCCCCTGGTTTTAAGACGGTTCCTTCGAGGGCGGCAGCTTAGGGAGGACTTAATTAGGGTTTAAGGGTTTAGGGTTTGGGGTTAATATAGGGGCCTTGATAATTAGAAGAGGGTTTCGGGGCCCATTGTACCATAGCAATAATAAGGAGCCCCCAAAATAGTATTGGTAATTATTGAGGCCCCTACATTAAGGCTCTATAGCGTTCAGGGGCATCCCAAGCCTTCCGCGAGGACCTGGACAGGTTCCCATGGTATCTGTGGTAATTCGCAGCAGAAAGCCATGATGACTGAGCATTTGGACTGCCAAACCGATAATCTCCATTGTAGCTCCTTTTTGGGATTACCTCTAGGGATCCTCAACATAAACCAATAAAAGGGAGCCTGTAGGAAGGGACGGGCATAGGGTTCCGGATTTGGGCATCCCTTGGACAGATTTTGCGCGACAGGTCTCGGCCGCTGTGCTTTGGATTAACTTTGGCGGTCACGTGAAAGGCTTCAGAAAACAGGAAACCCGAAGTATCGACCCCAAGCAGCGTAGGACTCGCTTTATTGTACGTTTTGTATCAACCGATACGAGAAATTTATGCTTGCCATCTATCCCATAATTTTCTGAGGCCACCACTTAAGTGCAACGATGAGAGCATGCTCGGAAGTGCCATCGTTTTGATAGCGCCTACACAGAGCAAATGCCTGCGTTCCATGGAAGCACGGGGTTCGATGCATGGTGAGACGGCTTCTGCAGGAAGCTGTATTTCCTGCAGTGCTGCACAGTGCTGCCCTATTTTTCCTTTATATGACCCGACACATAATTAACTAACAAGGAAGAAGCTAAGCCGCTAAGCGCATGGCTCCGTCAGAGCTCCGCGAAGGGAAGCAAACGCTAGGAGGCGTCTGCTACACCTTGTGAGTCCACACAGATGGCTGTTCCAACAAGATCCCGTTTGTAGAACTCTTCTAGAGCCCCTACCGAACCCCTGCAAAAACCCGACACGTGTGACCTACACCTTAGAGCCTTAGAGACCCTGCAGAGGTACCATCTAGTAGTTTGTCCAGGGTCTACATTATAAAGGGAGTTCCGTATTTCCTGAAACTACATAGGGACCCAACGAAAAGCATCTACATAACACGGCTGGAATATCCCATCATCCCCTCTTTAATTAAGTAAGCCAGTAAGATGAGGATACCCAATCAAAAAGCCTAAGTTTGGGTGCTCTTTGGTTCCTGATACCATGCACCTGCCTCCCAACCGAAAGCTGCCATAGTGGTCGCGCATCAGCGCTTGCCGAGTCCTGCAGAGGATGCATCGACAGGAGAGGTGGCTGCTGGACATTCGGCTGCAGCTTCGACGACCCTAAACCCTTGTCACTGAATCCTGATAATCCAAATGCCAAGACAATTGGTATGAGATGACCCTAAAACACAAAAAACCTTCAACCCTTAACCCCTTGAGTCCTAAAAGCCGCTGAAGCAATCCTAAGCACCGACACCCTTAAACCCCGGATGCAGTCCTTCGATTGCTCTGGAAGCCCTCGAGAGCATCTGCATTGGAATACTCAACCTGGTGCAGACGCACTCGGCGGCAGGCTCATATGGGAGTTTCCGAAAATTAGGGGTACCTTATTTTGGGGTCCTTATCATAAGGATCCTACTATTTAGGGTACTATATTAGGGTCCCCTATTTAAGGAAACCCCCATATTGGGGTGGGTGTCCAAAGTAGGATTTTTCTGGGTTCCCGAGCTACAGGGTGCCGTATTCACGGTATGATTATATAGGGTTCCCAACGGGACCGAGTAAAGCTTGGGGAGAAACTGTGTAATATATTTTACATACATATATATATATATATGGTGTAGGGGTGCGAATTGATAAGTGGAGAAAGGTTTGGGCATCATGTGGGGAGTTCTCTAAACTAGGGTCCCTTTTAGGGTCCTTTTTTTTTTATAATGGTGCCGTACCCAAATGCATGTGCAGGTCATAGCTTAACCCAAACAGCCTACCTTTTCAGGGATTCTTGTTATGATTTCCGAATATAGATCCTTAAACAAGTGAGTTTTTCAGGTCTAGGTAATCTAGAGGCCTAAACAATTACCAATAATATTGCCTAGGGTCCCGAAATTATATGTATACTATAAAGAAGCCCCAAACCCCTATTCTACTGATTCAGGCCCCTTAGTTCATGGTTGGAGCTTTTCCTTGGCCATGCTTCGCCAGACTTCCCTTTGCTATGCATGCTGTGCTCATCGATTTCGAGCTTCTGAGGGATGGGTAGGGGCCTTAATAATCATAGTAGGGTTTTGGGGCATATTCTACTGTAATTATAATGAGGATCCCCCAAAACCCTATTCTAATTATTAAGGCCCCTATAATAGTGTTTTTTTCAGAAGTTGCGCCAACTCATGCCAACTGCTCCCCTTGTCCCTTGGGATGTTACCTGCAAGTCTCAAAATGCTGCACAAAAACGGCATGGAACCGGCGAATAGTGATGGCCAGTGCACTCCACGAACATGGGCCTGAACACGTCTCTCTCTGGCAGGTCTTAAATGGTTTAGTTATTGAGGTTTAGGGTTGCACCCGCCGGCTGGACTAAAGACCCATGCCTGCGTAATCTTTCCTGTCTGCTCTTCACGCTCCTGCAACTCTGATGCTCTCTGATCAAGATGGGTGTGAGCTCCGGACATAGAGCTGAAGTGAGGCTACAACTCGGTCACTTGGATCTATCATCGACCATCCCACTCCCCTTCCAACAAAAAGCAGCGGCATGTGCAAGACTGCACCTGTCCCGCTCATGAGTCCAGAATGATGTCGGTGATGGGGATTTTGGCCAAGCCCAGGCTTGCTGAAACTTCAACGAAGCAGCTACCATCCAGACAACTGTAGACTCCATGGAAAACACACCGAACGTAGGCTGAGTGGACTCAATGAACCCGGAGGATTACATTGGATGAACCCCATTGCACCGTGTCACAGACAAGCCGAGCCTACGCACTGCACTGCTCACATGTTCCCTAAACCCTAAACCCTAAGCCCACAAGAGCACAAGCTCTAACAGAGCCGTCCTCCCTTTGAAGCTGCTGCTCGCGTTTCGAGGCCAAGCGCTTCCATTGGAGGACCTTGCATCTCAAACACCAAGATACATATCAACTTCAAAACCCCTTATCATATGATACTGAAGTATACTATACGTAGTATATTCTAATACAACATGTGATCGTATAGTATGTTTTATAACTGTTGCCAGGAAGGTTTACAAGAGCCAGGAGGGGTCTCTGCAAAAGGGTTCACCTGTGGCCGGCCTCTGCTGCAGCGCCGTCAGGCTGCACGGCCTGTCGATGTTGGCACTGCGTCGTCATGCAGATGTACGCAAGTTGAGATGAAGCCGCACTGACCCGTCATAGTGACTAGATTCCCATTATGCTTGCATTGTACCTATTCGTGGTATATTGTATTAAGTTAAGACTAGTAGTATGTGAGTAGTATATGTGACGGGACCCGATCTGTTGCAGTCAAGATCTCTGAAGACCTTCTGGGAGCCCCTGCTTTGGCGTTTAGCTTAAGACTTAAAGGGCTCAAGCTGTACACAGGCGCAGAGCACCTCCCAGCCCTGAGCCCTACACCTAAATTGTCCTAAAGCCTAAATCCCAAACTTAAGCCCTGAGCCCTACAGCGAACACACTTTTAACCCAAAATCATGAGCTCTGAACACCCGAAACCCACTTCGGAGCTCTCGTTTTTTGCAGCTTTCTTCGGAGCCGCACTTGGAGCAAGCGCAGTGGAAGCCAAAGGCCTGCAGGTCAATAGTACCCACAGTCTCCATCTTAGTTCTTGTTTGGGGTTGGGTTTAGGGCTTTTTGGTATTTGCCCCAGTGTAACCCAAAAAGGAAGTACAATGGAGACTCTAGGTAGCAATAGAAGTAACAGTAGCAATACGACAAGTAGTAGTAGTAGTAGTAGTAGTAGTAGTAGTAGTAGTAGTAGTAGTAGTAGTAGTACTTGTGATGGAAATAGTCATAGTATTGTCGTAATAGTAATTGGTGCTAAAACTGATAGGTCTCGATAGGTCTGCTAGGATATCAGATCTTCCTGTAAGGGTTCCTAGAATACCACAAGGGCTTGCCAGAAGGGTTACTTGAAGTGCTACTATAAGGCTTCCTATAAGAGCTTCTATCGGTTTCTCAAAGAGTTCCTGTAAGGGTGCCTAAAAGGGTTTTTCTAGTGTTCCTGTGAAGGTGTCTGAACGGGTTCTTATGAGGGTTCTGCAACGGTTCCCAGAAGGGTTTCTCTTAGGGCTTCTGTATGGGTTCATATGGGCAGGGTGCCGTACTATTCTGGGGATCTAAAGCGTGACCCTAATTGGAGTGATCGCGGAGGGTGAAACACTCTTGGGTAATCTAGGGCCTTAATAATTGGAACAGGGTTTTGGGGCCTGTTGTGCTATAAATATAATAAGGAACTCCCAAAACAGTATTGGTAGTTATTTAGGCCCCTATATTAGGTAAGGGGCACTTGCGGGCTTTCCAGCGATTCCGGAGTACAAGACTCACCGGAGCACTTCGTGGATCGCTACTTTGGGAGTGTCTCTGCGCACAGAGGTCTCCATGAACTCTTTGCTACTCTACGTCCTTGGCCGCTTGAGTGTGAGCCCACGGATCGCTGCCTTTCGAAGGCGCTGCTGGCGTGCCTGCCCGGACACACTTCTCGGATTCAGGATGTGCTTGCAAGGACTCTGGAACAGGATGCTGCCGTCAACGGTGCACTCGGTTCTACGCTCCACAAGCTGAATGCGAGTCGGGATGTTGGCAGACTGAACACGGAACAGCCAAAATGCCGGTGCCTCTCGGTTGCCAGCGATGGACAAGTACGCGATTGTGAGTTCCTTCAAACAGTCTGGCAAACAAGGCACGTGCCATCACGTGCCTTGTTTGTGCGGAGTCGGAAGCTGAAACGTTTGCCCCAACTTGCTGCCAGTCGCTTCGAGATCTGTATTATTTGGGCTTGGGTCCCAAGCACTCCCTAAACCCTAAACCCATACTCTCAAAAACCTACTCGTTGGGTACTCGGACCCTCGGCAGCTTTGAAGCCATGTGCACTACAAGCCCTAAACTTCGGGTTTAGGGTTTAGGGGTTCAGGGTTTAGGGGTTCAGGGGTTTAGGGTTTAGGGGTTTAGGGGTTCAGGGGTTCAGGGGTTTAGGGTTCAGGGGCTTAGGGTTTAGGGGCTCAGGGGTTTAGGGTTGAGGCCGAAAACCTTTCAGCCACGGAACGCCGCCGCGTCGTACGCTGCGCTGCGCCTCGAGAACGAGGACGCCATCACGGACGAACCAAAGACACCTAAGTCAAGGGGTTTAGGGTTTAGGGAAGGGTTTAGGGTTTAGGGTTTAGGGTTTAGGGTGTTGCGCTTAGGGATTTGTCCAAGGGTCCTACGCACCTATACTAGCAGAAACAAGGCTTTCTGTAATAGGAATGACTCTTATGGTTTGGGTAAGTATCCCGAGACTCATGGCGTTGATTCTTTCAAGGTGGCACCTTGAGGAAGTTGCCACATTGGGAAATGTGCACACGAACAATTGAATGATTGTGAGTCGCAACAGCTAGTCCATCGAGTCCCTGGCGTGCGGCCGTGTGCAAGCTATGTGTGAATCAGATTCTGCTGTCTTTCGGTTCGACACCATCTTCTCACCTCCAGGCCAGCCATGCCTTCATGCAAACATGATGAATCCGAGCTCCAAAGATACCTGATACAGGCAATTGTGTAGTTGTGCGCGGGCAGAACTGAAGACTCCGGCAAGACCACCGGTACTTACTTCCACTTCTCTGCTCCCTGCCCAGCAACCGGCTGAGGCTGTCGTGTCCCACAGATCAGGCAAGGCACGAAGGATCGCACGAGTGATTCGCCATGGCCCCGGAAGGGTAGAGCGCGATTCCTGCGACATGAAACTCGAAAACAACCTCACAGTGATCTATTGATCCTTGACTCTGTAGATCGTGCTGCCAAGTGAAAGTCGCCCTTCATTATTTCTTGTGTCTCCGACTAAATCTCTGTCTCTCTCCCTCTCTCGCTGTCTCTCCGTCTGTCTCCTCTCCGCAAGCGGCAAGAGGCACACTCACGCTCCGTCATCTTGCACATACGAAACTTGTGCCAAGGCTGGTCGCACACAGTCAATTACACGACTATTGACATCAGCGCTCGCCACACCCAGACTGCCTGTTGTCTTCATTATCTTTTAGCATCCGAAATGAGAAGTCGGTTAAACCAAAGAAAGCAACTAGTGGAGACTATTGACGGAGAGTGAAGCTGGGCCATGGCCCAAAGCCAAAGCTTGGGGACTAAATCACACTGGGGACCTCTACGCTTATTATATCATGAATCCCTATATGGTATACTCTGCATGCCTATATGGTATATTATGAACCTTGAAGCCATCTAGTGCTCTTTACGTCCTTAGGCAAAGCCAACACAATCCTGCACGATCAGCGCCTGCATCCTTAAACAAAAGACACAATAATCACATTCACAAAAGTCCTCCAATAACCCTAGACCCTGAAAGCCTTGTAGCAACCCTAGTACATACTTGTGTGCATGATTAAGTAAGTGTCAGTACGCACTGAACCCTAAACCCTTAAGCCCTAAACCCTCAACCCTTAGACCCTGCAGCCCTAAACCCTCAACCCTATAACCCTGAAGCCCGAAACCCTCAACCCTTAAACCCTGAAGCCCTAGACCCAAAACCCTCAACCCTTAAACCCTAAACCCTGAAGCGCTTAACGCTCGCAGGCTGTGCCTTTCTCTCGCCAGCGCGTGCCGGATCGGAGGGGCCCCTGCCAGTCCAGGGATCTTGGGTTCAGGGTTTAGGGGTTCGGGGCTTATGGGTTTAGGGGTTAAGGGTTTGGAAGTTTAGGGTTTAGGGTTCAGGGGTTTAGGGTTTTGGGTTCAGGGTTTAGGGTTCAGGGCTTTAGGGTTAGGGGGTTTAGGGTATAGGGACGTAGTGGCCATAATAACCAGAGAAACAAACAATGGCCACATTCAAGGTAATTAGCGTGAAATAGCGATGAATAAAACATCCGCTACATCACTTGTGGAAGCAGCGGAAAGAAGAAGCTGTACGTACGGTGCAGGCAGCCGCGCACGCAGCTCCCTCAGCAAAGCGAACACAAAAGGAACACAGGCTGCGTCACAGCGTGACAGGCGCCCAAGCATGCCAAAAGATGCTCAAAGTGGGCAATTTTGCGAGCAACGTCCACCGCCCATCCTGCCGCAGGCCCTCCCTTGTCAACCCGAGCACACCACGGCAGGCCCAAGCAATAGCCATAATAGCCATACTAGCCATGCTGGCCATGACAGCCATAATATAGTGGCCTGACACAGTGGGTTTTTGGGATACAGGGACTGCAGAGACTAATTATTAGGGGATTTTGATACCCAGCCTAGCCCCGTATAAGGATTTTTCCTATGCGCAAGAAGATACTGTGACGGCTGAAACGGCTCAACATTTGCCGAACAAGTCTAGCAGCGACTCACCGTGACACAACTTGCAACTGATGCCGATGGGACCTTCAGACAAAGAACAACACAGCCCCGGTTTGCCCAAAACTGAAACCCTGCACATCCGTATAAAACCCATATACAAGCCCTGTATTCTCGTTAACCCTCAAGATTTCTCGGCTGCCTCCGGAACCAGAGCCATGGCATTGAAAGCGATTCTGCAGGCGTGCGAGGCTTGATATCGGGGGGCGCTGGTTCGGGGACGGCACTACAGGGTTTCTTCAGTATTGAGAGTTGATAGGCTTTCTTTCTACAGGGTTTAGCGAGCATTTCTCTAGGGAGACGTGATGCATAAGCAGTCACAGGTCAAGTCTACAACAGTTGCAGCGAGACCGGGCGCAAACACAAGAGAGTCTTCTTCAGGGGCTTGCCTGATCCCAAGCACCTACTCTTCAAAGGTTGTACCGGTTATACCCTCTAAGTAATGGGTCAGCACCTACCGCTAGGGGTCCAAGTACCGAACAATCATATACTCTCCCAAATCTTAACCTAGATAACTATACTATCCATAACCAAAGTACCTTATTATTGGGTCCTCTTGGACCCTTAGACGATTTTTGCACTGTTTGAGCTGGAGGCTTACTTAGAGGATCATGGGACTTAGTAACTAGGGTTATAAATAAGGTAACTATACTTATAAGTAGTTATACTTTTACTAAGTCCCATGATCCTCCAAGTACCCGAAACCCACTTTGGGAGAGAAGCGAAGAAGGGCCCTTCGTCTGCCCCTCAGAGCCCTGAAAGGCAGGAAAGCCTGGCTCTTGGCCCAAGTTGGGATTAGGGGTTTAGGGTTTAGGGTTTAGGGTGTTGCTTTTTTGTCCCTCTGTCTCCCTCTCTCTCTCTCTCATTCGCTTTTTCTTTGTGTTTTTCCTTCTCTCTTTCTGTCATTACTTAGTTCATTCATTTCTTCTCTGTTTCTCTCTTTCTCTCTCGCTCTCTTTCTATTCCTATCTCCCGCTCGGTCTCTATTTTCTCTCCCCTTTCTTGTCTTCCTGCCCCTCTGCCCCTCCTGCACAGCAGATGGTAGATCTCGTCGCGGCGGGCAGTGAAGAGGAGGCGCACGGCATTCGCGCCGCCTGGTGCATAGACCCCCACGCAAAACAAGAAGTGCATCTTTAACGGCGGCGGTCGAATCCTGACGTGCTGAAACCCAGTGCATACAGGATCGTCATGTGGTACTAAGTTCCTTTTCGGAGCACAGATATGCACAGATTAATGATTAATTTAAACACTGAGTCCAAATTCGTCCATTCAAAGCACTCACAGCTGCATCTTGTCGATGCCTTCGAGTTGCTGCCCGCGCCAGCCAGGCAAGGACTGCAAGGACCAAGGAAGGGAGGAAACAGGGAAGCTGAAAAGTGGTCCGGCTTTCGCGGGCCCGTTTGGCGTGATTAGCCTACCATACTACCATGACTTGCAACTAAAATCGCAAAGTACCAGGCCTCGACCATGGCATCCAAGTCTTCTTCGGAGGGTGTCAGCATCTCTACGTCCTCCCAAGAGTCGTGGATCACGTCCTGTGCCATAGTCGTGCGTCCGACACATCTGAAATCTTCCTCTGTGCATGTTCACCGACCCTTATGCTCCACAAAAGGCGGTTCCCTGCAGCTCTGTCAGATAACTTACCTCTGTTACACAGGCTAGCATTCTTCTCAGAATCTTGCAGCGGTGGTCCTCGTCCTCCCCTGGCACCTGAGGAGGCCAAGGCACCCAACAAAAGCTCAGTTGCATGCGGCTGGGCCCGGTTCCATCGTTAGCCCCTCATCATAACGGAACCCTGTTTTTCCAACTATGTGGTTAAATTTAGAGAGGGAACTCAAAAAGAAAAGTGTACTACTGGCCCGTCTCATACGTACCTGATCACCTGCATTCCTCCAACCGTACGACGCAGACATGCCGGTCATTCGATTTGGATAGTTTATGGCAATCTTAATTCTTGCATGGCCTTTGGGGGAGTGAAAGGCTGGATCAACATGACGATGGCGCTGGCCCCCGGCTCACCCGACTCGCTAGCACAAGAAACGATAAGCCAAAACCAAACCGCTGCAAGCTGAAACCCGAAACCCTAAACCCCTTAACCCTTCGGCATTTTCCCTGCCATCAGCATGAGAGGAAACCAATGCAAAAGCGAGAGAAAGGCGAGAGCACAACTCTAACTCTGTCAAGCAGCCCAGCCGCCACCGCCTTCCTCATCACTGAGAAGTGGGAGGGACCTCCAGAAGCCCAAGCTTTGACGTCGACGTCTTCTGGGTTTTTATTACTGTTATTATTACTGTTATTATTGGGGTTTTGGGTCTAGGGGTTTGGGGTTTAGGGGTATTAGTATGAATATTGTTGTTATGGGTTGTGTGTTTGTAGAAGCCCTCCGACAGTAGTATCTGTTGCAGCAAGAATCTCTGGGGATTCGTCTTCCGATGTGTTTCAAAATCGCTTGATTGATTGCCTCAAGCGCTGGCATCTTTTTTCTCGTCCTGACGGGGCTCAATGGACCCTGTAGTTTAGGGTTCAGGGTTGAGGGTGTAGGCTCAACCGTCTTTCAACGTCTCCAGGCTGGGCGTACACAGCTAAAGCCACGACGGGTCCATGCACCCATACTGTTTTTACTCCTTGTATAATTAGGTACTTTGGGGCCAAAGTATATACATATAGTATACGATACATATATATATATATATATACATATATATATATATATATATACATAATTAAGGACCGTTTGGCAAAGTGGCGCCTGTGCCCGTAGAGGCTTCTCCGCCGAACGCTCAGAAGACGCAGGGCCAGCCTCCGCACAAAATCGGAGGACCCTAAACCCCTGAACCCTTGGCCCTAAAGTTTGAATCCTAAACCTGAAACCCCTAATCCCAAAATCCCGAAACCCTCAAGCCAAACCCTGCGCCTAAACCGCATAATATGGGGACGAACTGTTATGCTAGAACAGCCCCAACCCTGTATTGAATCCAAAGAGTTGCCAAAGGCCGTCTCTGATTACGTAGGGGCCGAGTACCCTAGCCCCAAAAAGCGAAGCTTTTAGTTTATGGTAGTAGGATTACAAGTTCCCCCACAAGGTTAAAGGTTCCCAGCCCCTATATGTGTATGAAGGATTTCCAATAATTACCAGAGCCAAGTTCCGGACCGCATCATGCTGGTGGCGTCTTTTCCCTGGCCTGCAAGGCTCCGTGTGAATCCAAACATTGGCCGGCTTTGGATTTGAGGGTCCAGGTTCGCCGGCCCTCGAAAGCAGCATGCACCAAAACCCGGACTTTCCGTCATCATCATCATCATCATCATCATCGTCATCATCATCATCAGCAGCATCATCATCAACACCATCATCCTCGCCAGAATCTGCGGCAGTATGCTTCTCATATCCGTGGAGTTTGCATGCCTTCTTCTACTCGCCCATTTTGTTCTGTGGCTTTTTTAATTGAAAGCCACAGCTGAAAGCTGAGAAAAAAACTACCTCAAACTGCCTGCCAACTCTAGTAAACGCCCGAAAGCTTTATGTCCGACAAGATCACTGAAATTCGAACTGCGCAATCTTCTGTGAAAGAAACAGATGCCCCAGTGAGCTCTGCGGGTAAGGGGGATCAACAATTGCAGTTGAATCTGTCGCCAGGTAGACGTCTTGCTGTCAGAACCAAGGCGACGAATGTACACGGCACGTCCGAAACCATGTCACGAAGTCAAAACCTAAACCCTAAACCCCAAAACACCACAAAACACGCCACAGTTGACTTCAATGCTTCGAAGTCGCTGTGGCGAAGCTCCAAGACCCAGGTCCGCCTGGAAATCCTTTCTCGTATTCCGAACTCTTAAAGCAACCAGCTAAAAAAAGGTACCCTACTTGGAGGCCCTTTTGACTTAGTAAGTCTACTTAGTATCCCCCAGGAGCCCCATTATAATCCCCATAACCCACCTTACTAACCCTACTTTCTAAGTCAAATGGGCCTCCAAGTATAGTTGGAGTACCCGCAAAGGTACCCCAGGACCCTAAGTAGGAGCCCTTACAGCAAACCAATCTGGGCCTCTGGCCTCCTCTGGCCCTAGACCTTAAACCCCAAACCCCTAAACCCTCTACACTTTAAGCCCTAAGACCCAAAACCTAAACCCTCTAAACCCCTAAGCCCTAAACCCTCTAAACCTCTAAGCCCTAAGCCCCTAAACCCTCTAAACTCTAAACCCTCTAAACCCCGAAGCCCCAAACCCCAAACCCCGAAACCCCAAACCCTCTAAACCCCTAAACCCCCAAAAAACCCTGAAACCCCCAAAACCCTCCAAACCCCTAAACCCCAAGAACCCTGAAACCCGGCCTTTCTTCAAGTGGAGCTTGCGACGGAGCGGCCGGTCGCTGCGGAGCCGCCGAAGGGCTTGGCATTCGCTCCTGGGGGGAGGGGGGCCAAGGCGCCAGGTTTGGGGTTCGAGGGTTTTGGGGATTTATAGGGGCTTCGGGTATGGGGTTTAGGGTTTCAGGGTTTAAGGGTTTAAGGGTTTTTGGGTTTGGGGTTTACGGGTTTGGGGGTGGTTTTAGGGCCAATTTAAAAGGGTTTCGGGGTTTCAGGGGTGTGGAATTTGGGGTTCAGGTGTATATGCGGGATGAAGGGTTAATGGTTCCGGGGTTTAGGCTACTTGTTCTATGCAGGGGGTCCTAAAGAATTTCAGGATTCTGCTGTTACTGAAGGTCGTGTATATTTGCTTTGCGGGTTGGGCTCGCCAGGCTTTGTCTGTGTCATCCGGTGACTTCGGCTGACCTCGCCAAGCGGAGCTGCTAAGGATCAGATCACAAGAGGGCGACAAAGGGGCCTTCATCAATAGAACCCAGACACTTCGAAACTCCTGAATTGAGGAATATACCTTAAATCGTATTGGGGATCCTCGTCAAATTTAAGACATATGCCTTATTTAAGGGATTTTTGAGTCTCTGGCACTAGGGTCCAGGGATAGGGTTTTGGAGAAAGCAATAAGAGCTTTCTTGCAGTGCCCAGAACAATCAAAGACCGAAGGTCGCGAAGTCACAGACTAGTAGGATGCTGATAACATGTACAAATTTTGTACTGTGCGCTGTCTCATATACAAAATGGCCCTCAAGCGGGCAGAAGAGCCTGTGTTGCAGCTTCGCAGCCGGCAACTGCCGACAGGCTTTGCAGAATGTTGCAGCGCCTGGGGTCAGCCGTACATTCACTCAACCAACAACCCCACTCCATGTACCGTTTTCGTGCATATTTGAGCATAGAAGGAGTCCCTATATGGGCACGTTAAGGCCTAAGTCCTAAAGGTATATATGTATATATCATAGATTTTAAACTACATAATCACATGGAGTCCTCGCGTATCTACACGGGAGTTGAGAAGGGTCACATGATGGCCACATGGCTGTGGTGCAGAATGTTTATGGCAAAGCTTCAGTAGGAGGGCCATAGACGCACCATCCCTCCAGCCTTACCAGCCCTTCACAGCTGGAAGCCCGTGAGCATGCCAAGCGACGGCATCGAGGACAGCGTGTGCCGTCAGCGCCGACGGCTTTCAGGCAGCGACTGTACCAGGCAAGGTTGCGGAGGGTCGTGCCGCATGCGATCACATCACGCTTGCAGTGTTGACAGTGGCAGCTCCGGCCTACTTGTCTGCAAAGACCCTTTGCTGCTCAACTCCGAGCCTGCAGTACCTTGCCAGCGCCCAGTCGTGTAGCACAGCCACCACGGGGGCACAGCGGAAGACAACCTTGCACTTTGTAGGATCCATGCTGTAGAGAGTTCACTGCGATCAAGGCGCTGCCCTTGCCGAACCTCTCCCCTGCCTGTGAACTTCGCACCCTCACAAGATCCACCTGAATCCAATCCACAGGCTACTGACGCACCAAAGGCTCCTGCATCATGACCTGGAAAACCACCCCCAAAAACTACTCCAAACATATGGTGGTATACGATAGTATATTATGGTATAACAATATGTATATATATATATATATATAACAATAATAATAATCACAGCACTAATACGAATAATAAGTATTATTAAGGCCCCCCCAAAATGGCACTGAAAACTGAAACATGAGGGGACGACTCCTCGGGCCTCGCCCTTCGAAATGTTGCGACTGGCGACGAGGCCGCGGCCACTTCGCGTTTCCTCGGCTGAACTCGCTTGGACTTTGGGTTCAGGGTTTAGGATTTTTAAAGGGACTTAGAGGTTTAGGGTTTAGGATTTTAAAGGGATTTGGGGGTTTCGGTTTCAGGGTTTTAAAGGGATTTAGGGGTTTACGGTTTAGGATTTAGGATTTGAAAGGGATTTTGGGATTCAGCGTTCAGGGTTTTTCCATACAAGCTTCAATAAGGTGATTGACGATGTGTCTGCCTGCCAGTGGACACTTGAATGAAGCGGTTTCCCAGTCACAGGGCGGATCAGGAAACACGCACCTGCTTCCTGCGCGGGAACAACATCTACTGGATGCTGAAGGAATAGGTTATTGCAGCAGAACTGATCTCTTCAGAGACCCCCCCCCCAAACCCTAAACCTCCAACAAACAACATGTTTAACACCCCGAGAGCAAAGTCTAGCGGCCCTCTTGCCGTCTAGACATGCCGAGATCCAGGGTAGCGGTGACAACTTGGGATGGCCTCCTGAATGCACTATAACGATGGGCCCCCCTGAGCAACTCAATCGATGATGTCCATGCACAAAGAGAAGGCACAACAGTCATATACCACTTCACTAAGAGTTTGCGGAACTATAGTTGCTGGTCGAAGTTCCACCAAACGGATCGGGAAGCTGTCTTCCTCAGCGATTGCAGCCGGTTGGTGCGAGTTTGCACCAAAACTAGCACTGCCTATTCTCCATGGGCCGCTGCTGCCTAATATTGAACAGTTACTAGTAACTACTAGTAGGATACGGCTCTGGCTGGGGATATGTCACTGTCACAGTATACTTGTAATAAGGAGCCTAAGCACTAATATTGGCAACTAGTCAGGGAGGTATACTACATGCAGGGAGGAGCATGTGGAGGGACTGCAGAGCAGGTGCAGCTGGCAAAAGAGCTTCACATGGGGGGCCTTGAGAATTAGAATCGGGATTTGGGGGTATGGTAAATACAGCAGAAACTCTAAGAGTATCGTTAGTCTTTCAGGTTTCAAATTGCAGCAAGGGTCACTGCATGGCCGACAGGCAACAACAACATCAAAGCCAGCTAACTTTGCTGCAACCAGCTTCAAGACCGCAGTGTCGGGGCCTCAACAACTAGAACAGGGCTCTGGGTGTATATCTCCTGTATACCTGCAATCAGGAACCCAAAAATCTGTGCAACCATTCCGACTTCTTCGTGATCAGCTATACCCCATTAAGGAACAATAGGAACCCTTACTCAAGCCTGAATCTCAAAGCTTTCCGAGCCGAGCTTCCATGCTGCTAGGACCCGGTTGGCATTGCGTCGGAATTGATACGAATACTAAGATTAATACTAATACCCATCCTAATACTAAGATTCATAAACCACTACTACTACTACTACTACTACTACTACTAATGTTTCTACGCCATGGACTTCGCACACCGGCATTGCGCAAACCGCCGAATCCATATCAAGGCTTCCAGAGTCGCAGGATGACCAACAACCGGCTTAGGGTGTAGGGCAGGTGTCCAACTTGCAAGATTTTTTCCGAAGTTGTAGATGTAAAATGGAGGCCGTAATAATTGTAGGGGGGTTTGGGGGTACATTATGATACAAGTAGAATAGGAACCCCAAGGAATAATATTACCAACTATTTAGGCTTCTACAGTCTCTTGCTCAAGCAAATGCACACGTCACAGAGGAGGCCTCGAGCCGAAGCATGCCCGGTGCTACCGTTTTCTGCATCTCCGTTGCATGGAGACGCCAGGGATGCTCTCAACATGAACGTTTGGGGTTTAGGGCTTAGGGGTTAGGGCTCTGGCTTCATCCCCACCTTCGTGCGCAGTGGATTCGGAGCAGTCAGATTGCGAGTCCTGCATACTGACATGTAGACCTGAAAGCTTTGGATTCATCTCAAAGCCCTCCACAGTTACCTTCAACGGCCCCTTTCTTGAGAACACGGAACGACTGGACCAGATTGTGGGACCTTCCTGCGAGGCGATAAAGAGACAAATAAATAGACAGATGGATAGACATATACACCGATGGGTAGACAGACAGACAGACAGATAGAAGAATCGATATGAATGATATACATAAGGTTGTGATCTGGGGAAGGCATAGATGTCTGTCTTGAAGGCCACATCGAACACCCCCTAGTGAGACCATGGACGTGCAAGTAAGAATTTGGCGACAAACTCACACTCCCGAGCCCTGCAAGACTCTAAGAATTGCACAACCCGAAGAGCTAAGCCGTTGTAGAACCCGGTATAGGTTCCTGATTAAGAAACCAAGGCTTTTGAGTACTTATAGGACCAGGGTGTCCAAATAAGGCTCCGAGAATAGTAGTTCCTAACAAAAAACTACTACCAACCATGTAGGTACTCAGGACCCTAAAGCGACGCCAGCCTGAGTGGCGACGGATGTCAGGGCTGAGCGCGTGAGCTTCTTCGGCCCCTGCGGCGTCAGGGCGACTTAGAACGGTGCACGGTACTTAGCAACTGCACAGGGCCATCAACATTGTATCTATACTTATTATGAATCGTGATGGCCCCAGTTAAGGTAGGTATACATAACTGCACTTACTAAATCCCATGAACCGCCAAGCGCGACAGGAAACATTCTGACCCAACAGGAAACAAGAAACTCCGCACCTTGCGTTCACAGCTCGGGCCACTCAGGTTCGATAGCTTGGAGACACTACACACATTTGCGGAACAAACCGCTTTTCTCAAGATGTTTAAGACCAAACCCCAAACCCAAAACCTGATCCCGCAAACCTGTGAGCCCTAAGCCAGAAATCCTAAACCCTCCAGGCCCCAAACCATCGCAGGGCGCTTTGCCGAGTAAGCCCCCGGCGACAGCCAGTGCTGCGGCCGCAGCAAGCCCGGGACCTGGGCCTCTGCATCTTTCTTGGTGTATTAATTACCTGTACTACTTTGGGGCTTCCTTACTCTAATTATAGTATAACGGGCCCCAAAACCCTATTCTAATCATAATTAATAATCTGTGCTTTTATGATGGTTTGAGGGTCTTGTCTGTAGGGGCATAATTACATCCTTTTGGTTGTTTGGGGATCTTCGGGACAAGGGTTTTTGGGCTTTGGGGGGGTTCCTTTACAGGGGTTCGGGATTTGGGGTTTGAGGTCTTTTTGTGGATGTCTGTGCTAGCATGGTGGTTCAGTCAGGGTTTTATACGGCGGTTCAAGGTCCTATTAAGGGATCTTCGGTCCCATGGTCTGTGCATTTATGGTGGCTTAAGGGTCTTGGCAGGATGTTTGTAGGGACATTCATATATCCTTTTGGGTTTGGGGGGGGCATAGGGTTCCCTTAACGGGTGTCTAAACGGGATCTAGAAGTCTATAAAGGCTTTTGGGTTCCAAGGTTTAGGCTTTACGCTTTAGGGGTTTGGGTCTATAGGGTTCAGGGTATCGGGTGTTCGGGTTTCGGGACTTTTTAAAGATCTCTCTCTGTGCTTTTATGGTGGTTCAGCATGGGCTTACTATTACTCAGGGTAGCTTTAACGGATTTGCAAAAGCTCTTAGGATGCTTTTTTGTAAGATGGTGTTGCTGAGATGCATGGTGGGTCAAGCACTAATTTCAGCCAGAAGGCACATGTCGGCACTCCGCAAGGGAGGCGTGCACGGAAGTCCCAAAGAAAGGCAGCGAAACTGAAACTGGAGCCCCAAGCCTAAACTTAAACTTAGTTTCGGGCACAGGCCTCCGCCTTTGCTGACGGGGCGCCCTTAGACCCGAAGGTGCCAGTGAGTCCCGAAGCTCTTCTCATCTCCCTTCAAAAGAACCCGAGGAGGACAACCTTGCTCTGCGTGTACCCAAACGGTATATACTTTGGCCCTAAAGTACCAAGATAGGGTCTTCTGCAAGGCCAAAGTATATACTATTTGGGCACATGGACCTTAGGGTTTAGGTTTTAGGGCGCAGGGTTTAGGGCTCAAAATGACCAGCCGATCGCCGCGCCTCGTTGCATCAGCAGTGCAACTTGCGAGCGCAGGCTCTCAACCTTCGGGGATCTCAAGGGTTCCTTTAAGACATACCAAAATAGGTACTACTTGTAGTTCAGACTGGTAAATAGAAGTTATGAGAAACCCTCTTGGAATTACTAAGGTTCCGTATGTAACACACTTCTGATGCTTCGCAAAGTCTAGGGGGCTAATGGGCTTGTCGAGCTGTCCCTGTCAATGTAGCTGCCGCGAAACGTTTGGTCTTGCGCTTCGTCTTAGCAGTTTCGCTTGCGCGTACAAGAACTGTAACATAGCGCCTCAATAACTAGAATAGGGTTTCGGGGTCCATTATACTAGAATTAGACTAAGGAACCACCAAGATAATATGGGTAATTATTAAAGCCCCTACATTACAAGTGAAGGCCGACATTGGTGAATCAGGCTTCTCTGCAGACTCTCCGGGTTCCTGTGGTGGGCCTGCAACCCCAATGAGTGCTCTACGGGATCTGGTCAGAAGTACATCATACCCTGCACCCTAAACCCACCCCAAAACCTGGTGGTTGAGAATCCATCACCGTCAACTCCCAGGGTTTCAGATCTTTGGGGCCGGAATCCCCCCCATCTTCGCAAACATCCTCTTTGCCCGAGACGGCAGCCTCTTTCTCGAGGTCGCTGCGCTGGCGCCGCTCTAAGGACAGCTGCCGACGCTTCTCCTTCAGGCCACGGAGTAAAATGCAAATCCGGCCCCGGTTGCCAAAGTATACACACAGCCGGGTATTCAGGTGAAAGGCTGCTTGGGGAGCCGGCGGAAACCCTCCGACGGGAAGCACTCATGATCCGAGCATGATAAAGCTGATGGGCATCAGAGTGATCCACTAGTTGACAGTCGGTTCTTGGCGAGATTCATTGGGAGCCTAATCAAGCGTGAGTCTACAACGAGTCGGCGGCAGGAACATAAATCTCAAGTGCAGCACCTTATTTGGCGCAAACTTTGCCCCCGGTCGCGACGTGTATACTGCTAAGGACAGACACCTGCTTTCTCCAGAGAGGAGCATGCCACAGAGGTGTTGCGGGTCCGCAAACGAGAGAAGTAACTACACCCTAAACCCCAAACCCTAATTAAGATCGGGGAATTACACAGGATGCTCCACCCGGGAGCAACCAGACTCACCTGGCATCTGTCCAATGCAGCTGGTTCTATGGCCCCAGTGCAGTTAGCAAGGCACCAAGCTCCAGCAGCTTTCTTATCTCGGTGGCAGGAGCAGGACTCTGATGGATGCGCGACAGGTTACGGAAGGTGATGATGATGGCGAGGGGGGCCGAAGAAGAGGATGATGTGGGCGATGTTGATTCCTGCCGAAGTTTGAGGAGTCGGGTGTCGATGACAATGGCGGTCTCGATATCTGCGTCCGAGGGTGGAAAGATGCGGGAGCGAGCCTCGCTCTCCCTTAATTACTCTGGCAGTCTTGAGGCGTCCAAATGCAGGGTGTGCCGCTGAAAGACGTACTCACCAGCCGTGGACGGCTGGCTGTAGTGTACGGCTGCATCACCGCTTCTTTCCAACAGACCCCTTTAAGGACTCCTTAAGAGCTCTGTTTCAGGCATCCTTTAGAGCTCTAAGAGCCGCCTTAAGGGATCCCATCCCTACCCTTCACGGCCGTGGCCCGCATCAGAACTCCCTGCAGGGCTCCCGAGAAATCCAACAGCGAGGCCATTGAGCCGACAAAACAGCTAACAGGTTGCAAGCTTTTCTAATGAGATTACTGATGATGAAGGCGATGATGATGATCATGGTGATGGTGATGATGATGATGACGAAGGTGATAGCAAGAAGAATAAGAGCATGACATCGATGATTAACGATGATGATGGTGGTGATCGTGGTGATGACGGATGGTGGTGGTCATGGTCCTCGGTGATTGATGGTGGTGGTGGTGATGATGCTGACTGAAGCCTTCACCATTGATTTTCCACTGTTCCTACTGCCGTTCATCCCAAGCAGCAGTAGTAGCACAGAAAGCAGCCCTGGGCAAATGCAACCGAGGCTGTGTCTTTCCAACTACATGCACATACACGCATTTGTGTATCAGTACCTATATACATATATATATATACATCTATGTAACGCATAATGCCGACATGTACACATACACCTGTGGACAAACACGTACACGTTCTCTTACTTTTGTGAACCGTTGTTTCTCTGTTTCTACAGGAAGGTCATGTGGAAGGATCTTTACCAACAACATCGGCGTAACATCTACCGAATGATGTCGCGGCGGTCGTGGAATCCGATTATCGGAGCAGGTACAGCCCAACCACAGGACAATTGCTTTGGATGATCTTGGCTCAACATGGTGCCTCGCTGACACTAGAATCGAATCAGCCCGCACTGCATGAGACCATTTCGCAAAGATAAGTAAGGGACCCCGGCACGCCAACAGAAAGCACATGAGAATACAAAGTACCGTTGGCAACTGCACCTACTCCCTGAGCAGTGAAGCTTCGTGATCATAAAACATCTGTCATGAAGTAAGATGGCCCTAGCTCCTTTGCAAAATGGTCAAAAGCTTCTTGTTGCAGCTCTCGCAGGATGGTTGCATCCGACTTCTGCTGTCCGAATGCAGACTGAGAGAGCAACACTGCATGCCTTCGTCGGGTGCGACGCCTGATGTAGGAAACTAATTAGGAAAGCCTGATCCTTTTCAAACTTAAACATATCAGGATCCATGCAAAAGAACCCTAATAAAGACCCAAGGTTTCTCAAGCAGGTTCCTAGACTATGAAGCCTCTACCCCCAAACCCTTATAGTACCCTTATAGAATTCGTATAGAACCCTTATTCCTTGCCATGCCCGGCGCCTCCGATCGCTTCGAGTGCCAAGCATGGTCTGAGAAACTGGCGACCGCTTCGTTTCCTGTCCTGCATCCTTGCCCACCCGAGGTTTAGGGGTTCAGGGTTTGGGGGTTTAAGGCTTTAGGGTTCCAGTGGTGGGGATGTGCAGCGTCTTCCATCCTTCTTTTTGTTGCCCGAGCAAGCCCCCCTGAATTCCCCTCAGATTTGCAAGCACCGCCTTCTCGACTGCTGCAACAGATGTTAGGCTACCTCTTTGCACTGTGGAGGTGTGGACGACGACGCCAACAAACATGAGAAGCCGGAGGACGAGTTGTGCAAAGGAATCTTGTCTCAAAGCCTGAAGGCAACAGTGGATGAAGTGCTGCCAGCAGCGCGGTTCCAATATGGAAGCCTGAATACGGTTGAGAATACTATTCCTCAGCATTCCATGTTGCAGCCATCAGAACTGTATACCTGACAAACCAATTCTAGGTATGTGGCCCCCTGTGTTGAGCCCTCGAACCTACAAGCCCCATCTTAAAGCGGCTTGGAAGGAGTGTTACGGGGCGAGAATATCCTGATAAGAAGGACCCTACAATTTACTATCTAGATTTCAAACTAAGGGTCCGAATCAACCTAATCGCTTTCAGATGTTGCAGGCTGCGCTCTCGTCCTGCCTTGTCTAAATAGCTAAGGACGTCTTAAAGGGCTTTCGGAAGTCTTTCCGGTAAATGCCGACCCCATGTGCCGACCTTCCCTGCAGAAGCGAGAAGCGCAGTGCGCGTATAATCCTCTGCTGCATGGATACTGGCAACTCCTTTCGCACTGATGGCCAAAAAGAAATTTTCATACAGCTGTAATTAAACATCAGCCCAACAACCATGTGACCAGGCTCAGGGAACAAGGCACGGCTTTCGCATGCGGGAAAGACATATCAACACCACTGTGTGGTCTAGACCCTAGTGGACGAACGACTCGCGAATTCTTGCACGCAGCCCCGCGATTGATCGGGAATATCAGCAGACCAGCATCCAGTCTCCGGCATGAAGATTAACTGCATGGCATCTTCTAATTGCATAATTTCAACCTGTAACTTTACTCAATCATCTACGTGGTCTTATCTCTTGCATCTCTTAGTGACAACAACCACAAAAACGATGTCCTCCGACAACCAGTACAAGCAGTAGTGATCTGGTTAAAGTCGTACAGACGGGGTGAAGCTACGTTTCAAGCTCACGGATGGCAGCTGCAACTTCTGGATTTCTTGACCTGCCCAAGGTCGTGCTGTTCGGGAAATAGCGACAGCTGTCTCCGATACTTTTCGACGCTCTGACACCCCGCCCCCCCAGTAACACGGGGAGAGAAAGACAGAGAGAGAGAGAGAGAGAGACAGCGAGAGAGAGAGAGAGAGAGAGAGAGAAACGACCCAAGGCCTGATGAACTTTCGGCGCACCGCCTGCCAGGGCGACTGCGGCGCTGCCTGCAGCTACAGCTCGGAAACGCCATACTGAAACTTCTTTGCCTCGGAGCATCTAAGGATTCCTAGATAGGTTACTACAATGTGGGCTGCTTACTATACGGGGTTTCAGGCTATGGGATCGTCACGGCGTGGAGTGGCCGCCACAAACTCATGGACTCGTCGGAATTGGCTGGGAAGGTCCTGACATGAAACGACTCTCACAATTCATAAAAAAACCCGGCATGTGCAGTGCTACATGACCGGGTTTTGATACGGTGCCGAAGCATTCTTCCAAGGCCATGCAATGTTTAAGCTCAGAATCCTAATATGGAAAGCCGTATGGAAACACTACGTTCTACCCTCTCAACCCTACGCTCCTATCACTCCAGGCCCGGAACATCAACAGCAAGAACATTATCAACGGAAATTCGTAGCAAGAGTTCCAATAATAACATCAATATCAACCAGCAATTGCAATTAGTCGTAACGGTAAAGCAGTAAAAGAGAGACAGTAAAAGAGAGACGACGACCACGACGACGACTACTACGACTGCTACTACTCCTTCTCCTCCTGCTCCTGCTACCGCTCTCCTACTGCTAGTTACAGAAGAAATGAGGACAATAGTTATAATAAGAGTAGTAAATAGTAGCAATCAGCCCAGTCATGCCCTAGCAAATCCCAAACACCGCAGACCAACCTTAAACTATGAACCCCAAACCTTACCTATAGTATCCATTGCAGTTCCATTTTTTGTTAACCAGTTTTTGGCTAGGACCCTATTATATAAATTTGGTTAGCCAAAGAAGGGAACCACAATTTATGTGTCGAACTGCGACGGGAACAGGGAGCAAGCAAGCCCCCCCGTTAAGGGGGGTTGGGGCGTGAACCCTAAACCCTAATTGAGAAGAGTTGGGCAGTCCGGGTGGTTTGGGCGGGACCACATGCTGACGCAAGCCCGGGATAAGTGGGCGCGCCTCTATTCCTAAAATAATATGCGCACCCACCGTGCGCACACGGCATACACACCCTAAGCCGTAAAACTTAAGCGCTAAACCCGCACCTGAAGAAGTCGGCATAGGGTCACCGCCTCGGGTATCCCAAAATCTATCGACAAGCTGCGACCACGGGGTTCAGGGCTCAGCTAGGCTTCCTTTAAGGGGGGTGCTATATGAAGTTTAGGGTTTAAAAGTGAAGTAGGATTGAAGGTTTAGTTTAGGATATGGGATTTGGGATTTAGAGTTTGCGAGTCGAGATTGTGGGGCTCACGAGTTCAGGTGTGGCGCCCCCGAGCATGATTCAGAAGAGGTAAGACATCTGCCGGCCAGAGCCTGATACTACATCCAAACCCTAAACCCTAAGCCCCAAACCCCGAAACCTAGTGAAACCCTGCAGCTTTGATTCTAAGACCTGCACTTTCGAATAAGGTGTAAGGATTGCTTGCTTTGGTGCTTGGCAGCTTTACCTTCAGCTCGGAACTGTACCCCAAAGCCCAATTCTGCGTATTACGGCCAGACATGGTTAAGTGATGCGGGAGAATACTACCAATAATACCTATACGTATAGTAATATCATAGTATGCCAAACATAAGTACGGCTGCGAGTAATGACAATAATACTGCAGGCACCGTCTCTAGTCTCTGCTGCAGAACCCTTATAGGGCCCGTGTAGTAACACTTTATAAATCCCTTTGCAAAGAATCAAAGACCCCTAAACCGTAAAGCCGCAGAAACCCGAAAGCCCAATCCCTAAACGCTAGATGCTAAACCCAAAATGCTTGACCCTAACTTTCCCACAGATTCTAAACCCCAAGCCCTAATCCCTAAACCCAAAAACCCTCAAAGACATGCTTAAAGGATTCGGTTCCACACTTTCCTCAGTTCTCTCATTCTGGCCCTGAGCTCCCCGGCACACTTCACGACGCGCTGCTCCCGCTTCGGGGCGGCAGCCCTGGCGCAGATTCTTCGTGAGGTTTCAGGGGGATGGGATAACATAACGTGAGATAATATAGTATGGTACATACTACGGTATAGTATGGTACAATATGGCATGATACGGTTTACTAAAGTTTAGTAATCGTATCAGGGTTTAAGCTAATGGAATGGAGTTCAGGAACACCTGGCATGGATAGCCTGGTGATGCACGGCTGCAGTGCCTGGTCGCCGGTTATCCTGCACGGAGCTGCGTGAAGCCAAGACGACCACGAAGGAGCTTGCAACAGGCACATCACTGTGTTTATATACACTTGCTGTTTTCAGACCGTTCTTGCAGCAACATCCTCCATGAGACCATGCGAATGCTAAAGCAGGACAGGACCGAAATCGAAACCTGTAACAAACACTGGGCCCAACGCAGCTCTTACATAAACAGAAGAAGAGACAGGCTCTTCCGGGACCTTGAGCTAACCAAGGCTGCTGCAGCCACTTGCTCGGAGGGTGTGTACCTCACATGCATAAGCATCAGCATCATCAGCAGCATCATCAGCATTATCAATACTGCTGATCATAAGAACCATCATGATGATGGTCATCATCATGAGCATCATCAGAATCAACTGTCCATCGCCGCCCGTGCTCTTTTAAACAGTATCCATCTTCAGCTTCATCATCATCATCATCATCAGCAGCAACATCAGCATCACCATCATCATCACCATCATCATCATCATCATCACCATCATCACCACCATCATCATCGTCATCATCGTCATCAACATCATGGTCACCATCAACACCATCATCAGCAATAATGCTGATATAACATCATTTAAAAGCATCAAAAATAGGAACATCGACAACACTAGCAATATGATGAATAGAAATACCAACAACACTCTGAACAACAAGGATCCTACCCAGTGCTTAGATACGGTAAAGAGGCAGCTGTTGTTCCATTAGGGTACCACAAAGGTTGAGGGTTTTAAAAATTCGGGTATACTTTGGCCCCAAAGTACCCAATAGGTAGGTTACCTATCCATTCTTCGTGGCTTTGCCACAGCTGCTGTGGGCACCGGAACAGTTTTTTCAATTTTCGAGGTCACTCTGAAACAATTTCGGATTCGCTCGCGATTTCTTCATGCCCTGAATCGTAGAGCTTTGCACCTAGACCACCTCCTCGGAGTTCCAGCAGCAGATGACAACTGCTGGGTTCGAGCACTTTCAGAGAGGCTCCGTGTGCTGTGAATGTGACTTAAAGCATTGCTGTCAAACGTCTCCCACGTGCTTCGTCACCCCTACACTGCCGTCAGAAGTGAATGGCAGCGGCAAAGGAAATGCACGCACCAGCACCCGAGCCTGAGCAACTCTTGAATCTATTCTGGAATCTGGCCAAAGTGAGAAACTCCACTGTGGAACTGCTCACCTTATTCCTGGACTCTTTGCGCTTGCTTCAGCAAGCACCATAAACCCTAAACCCCGAACGCCTAAATCCCCTAAAGCCCTAAACCATAAATCCACGAGAACCCTAAACCCCAAATCCCCTAAACCCTTAAATCCCCTGAACTCTAAATCCCCTAAAGCCCTAAACCCCTAACCCCGTAAATCCCCTAAAACCTTAAACCCCTAACCTGTAAATCCCCTAAAACCCTAAATCCCCTAACCCCAAAGCCGAATCCTGGAAGCGTCTCTCAGAACTACCTAAACCCTAAACCCTAAACCCTAAACTATGCTCCCGGGCCGAAGCATGCTGAACTCCATGAGGGCCAGCTGCAGAAGATAGGCGAGCACCGCACCCTGCACCTGTAGGGTTTGGTGTTTAGGGTTTAGGAGTTTAGGGTTTAGCAGATTAGGGTTTAGGGGTTTGGGGTTTAGGGTTTGGGGGTTTAGGGGCACTGAGTTTGGGTGCAAGCGGAAGTACATGCCTTGCCATCACATCCTCATGTCTCGACCTCTGGTCGCACGGCCTTTATTGCTGCATTGAAGCGGAAGCAACGGAAGTGCCTCTTCACAGGCATGCTTCTGCAGGTACCTGAGATGTCACTCTTTCCAGAAGCTTGAGAAATCTTCAACCCCCAGCTTCATACCACTTGGGGGATCATGGGACTTAGTAAGTACAGTAGTTAATTGGAGTTACGAATAACCATAAGCATAGTTACCTTAATTCTCACCCCAGCTACTAAGTCCCATGATCCTCCAACTAGGGCCGTCGTAAGCCCCCAGCCGGTCTGCGAAGTGGGCCGCTGTGGGGCGGCAGAGGCGGAACTCCACCGCTGTCAGAAGCTTCGCCTCTCTTGAAGGGCTTACCTGTAGTCTTCATGGTAGTTCCTTTTGGGGATTACCTTCTAGGATCCTAAATAGAGACCACAAAAAGGAACTACAATGGAGCCGTGGGGTTACCGTATAGGATCCTAAATATAGACCACAAAGAGGAACTACAATGGAGCCTATAGGTAGAAGCTTCGGGGACAATAACGAGTGCATGGAGAAGTTTCTGCGACCCCAAGCTTGTGCTACGCTGTGGCATGCCACGTGGACCTACTGCAACACTCCCCCGGGCCTCCATGGTAAGAAGATCTTGCTTGGAGCAGGTCTGCCAGAGTCGGATGAGCGATGTCGGTCCAAAGAAAATTGGGAGCTATACCTCAACTCCAAAGAACCTACCTTTGTAAGGACTTATATAAAGAGACGATAGTAAGGAACCCCAAAAAGGTAGGTTATTCGGGGTTCAGGGCACTCCGAAGCGAAGGACATCGGACCATGCCAAGTCACAGCCGCAAGCCCAATATAGGGACTTTAACTATTGCCCATATCATGTTGGGGTTCATGATTATAAAACTATAGCACAATATACCCCCCTATTCTAATCATAAGGCTGTGCTCTGTGCGCAAGAGAGGCTTTGAAATGGTCGGACCTTCCGAGCTGATAGTCTGACCTCACCTGAATACTGAGAAACCTCCCTTTTCGGGGATCCTTATACCAAGGTTTCCTTACATAGGTAGGATTTTTGGGGATCCTGACTATGATTTCCCGTCCGGAAAAGGTAGGTTATTTGGGGATAAGGTATAGCTTCAATCTTACGATCTTACGATGCTCTTACGAAGACGCACTGGTTCATCGACGCTATATAGCCGCTATATACTCGAGCCAGGGCAGAGCAAAGGCCCTGTGAGCTTTCCAAGAATCCGTTGCAAGAAATAGTGCCAAACATAGGGGTGTTACCGAATAATTGGAACAGGGTTTTAGCGTTGGGGTACATTGGAACACTGTACTACAGTTTTGTAGGGACCATAATTGCATAGTATTTCTCCTACTTCCGACCCCTACAGCAGAGCCTGCTGCGTGAGATCGACGAATCTGCGCAGCTCTGGTGGTTCTATCTCCTGCTCTAGTATAGACATCACCAGAGATTCGATATGCAACAGTGTGGCCATCACGACACCGCGGCAACTGCAAAGTGCACGATCAGGATGTGCACAGACCACCAAAAACTGCGGGACATCTTCTGCTGCAGAGGTACAGTCAGAGTATCTGATGGAGCTTTTCGAAATGCGAGAAGCGAACCCTTGTTGTCCAAAGCGAGTTCATCATCGCGTCTTCTACTGGGCGCCTGCTCCCTGCTTCGACGAAAGCGCACGGCCCGCCACGCCCCGACTCAACCAAGAATCGATCAAGGCTGAACAATGAATCCTATCTAAGGCCAAGTAAAGCGAATGTAGTCTATAGATCTCTCGTAAACCCTCTTTAATTTATGCAAGGAATCGCAAGACCAGCACATCACTCCTCGAACTTTGCAGCCGCAAAAAGTGCGGCTACCACGAGAAGCTGAAGTGAGTCACGCTTGACCTGGAGATTGGATTACAATTAACCAGCTGCCATGGCTTTCACAGTAGCACAGACACTCGCCGGTGCAGATAATGCACCCGGTAAGTTGACAAGACGTAGTCCTAATATGAACGGTCTAGGGTTTAGGGTCTCGGCCTAAAGACATGTGCACATGTCCATATCGGAGACCAGTTCTCCATGCCAGCCTCCTACCCTGGATGCCGGGCGGCATGTTCGTGCACATGTCAGCTACTAGATATCGCATCTTCAACAGGTACCTATAGTATCCATTGCAGTTTCGTTTTTGGGTCACCGTTTCCGATTCGAAATACGACCTTTGCTGAAAACCAACCAAGGCACTACCCTGGAGACTGTGGGTACTTTTGTCACGTGCCCAAGCCAGGTCCGACGGCTCAAACAGCGTTTTGAAAGTATGCTTTGAAGGCAAAGGACCTTTGGGTTTAGGGTTTAGGGGATATGATAACCATGCTGTCAATCCGAAGGACCTCCTACAAGACATCTCCTGGGCCCAGAGGGTATGTGCTTAGTATCTGGGTGCTTGGTTTTTGGGGCAATATTCCCACGGTTGCGGGGTGCTGCTGAGTTGTGAGAAAAAATTAAAGGTTGTCTTGCAGAGTAGCGCAGAACCTCCTTCGTTTACAGCCAATCACCAAGAGCCAAGCAAACAATGGCCTGGTGATTAAATAATGCTTATTGCTAAGAAATTGATCTTTATGCAGGAAGTGCCGTCTGCATACTGACAAGTCAGATCATGTCACATCCGATATCAATCACAATAAACAATCGTGGTACACGAATCTGTCAAGACCCGAAGTGGAAAAGACTCGCTGCTACGGGTTAGGAGGGCAGTGCAGTGTACAGTGGCAGTGTTGAAACTTCCTTGGGGACCAAATGACCCTTATAAGTAGGGGCCCTATTCCCTTACACTATGAATCCGTGTATTATGAACCTTACAAACCGCTGAGGGTTCATTTAGTCCTTCAGGTCCGTGCCTCCTTCAGCGCCAAGTAGCCGTCGACGAGGCTGACGGAAAGGAAAAGTGTCGCGGTACTGCGGCGGGGCGCAGTAGGGTTTGTCTTTTGAAAGCAGTCCAAGCTTCCTTAAACCCCAAATCCTAACCCCAAGCCCTTACTCCAAGTAACCTCTCCACCTCAAATTTTGCTGGAACTGCATGGTGCTGCGGAGAACGCTGTAAACTTAAAGGGCAAATCCAACCCCGGCATTGGTCCTCAGCCGCCACCTTGTCTGCACCTGGTCGACTAGTTAGGGTCCGGCTTTTCTCCATCAGATCTTGAAGAGGAAATGGGCCTTGCCTGCACCAACCCAGAGCCCTGCAACGATACACCGGGCCCAGGTCTCCGGAACGTCCAACCAGACTCGTCTAAATCCTGCCCACACTTTCAAATACCTCTGACCTTTCGCCACTGGCTTGAAAAGGGCAATCGGAGACTCTCCCGAACCTATAGCCTCGCTGAAGCCCTGTGCAACGCAGCTTAGACCGCACTCGAAGCAGCCTGACCTCGACCAGCCAGTCGACAGCAATTCCACGCTCCTCTCGCACGGAGCACGCTTCGACCCTAAGCCCTCGGCCCCCGAAGTTGAGAGTGGTTCAAGTAGCTGAGGCCTTCAAGGCACTGGGATCTCTCCTGGATCGGGTAGAAACCTTCTTTTCTGGTCAACTCACACCATTTATAGCTCCGCGTTCGACTAAACCAAACGCCCGCAAGGAAAGCTCTCGCCCCAGTCTCCTCGGGAGTCAACTCGGGTTGATCCTGGCGGAAGACAGTGGCAGCTTTGCAGTCCACCAACGACTCGAGGCTGCATCTGCATGCTTCCGGAGCAGAGTCATATGATGACGCCGGAGCTTTGGGTATGTATCTATATGCAACCGTACGACCACGGTATGAAGAACTGTGTTTATGCATGAAGGTAGCTGTATATATGCAAGCATAGATGTATAAGCATTGACTGGCACTTATATTCGCGAACGCATCAACTGCAGATATCGGGCACCCTGGGACCCTTTGTAGTCTCCTCATTTAGAGTAACATACGGGCCTTAATAATTAGAATAGGGTTTTGTGGCCCATTATACTATGATTATAATAACGACCCCCCCCCCAAAAAAAATAGTATTGGTAATTATCTCGGTGGGCCCCTGCATGAACCCCAAAACCCCAGGAACTTTTTCCAGTGGCAGCTAAGTTCTGACTCGGCCGGGCTCGGCATCTGGCGCCCCCTCAGGCGCGCTTCGCGCGGTTGAGGGCGGCAGAGATTCCCGATTCCAGGGATTCTGAGGGTATGATACCCTAAAACCCTAAACCCTTCTAGGGTTTGTAGGTTTGGGGGGTTTCGAGTCTAGGGTTGACGGTTGAAGGCTTCGCATGTTTGGGGCTTAGGGTGCATTAGCAGCTTTCGTGGCTATGAGGGCGGCTTAGAGCAGAGAGAGGCTGGGAGAAATGAGGCTTTTGATTGGATAGTGTCTATATCTCCCAATCTAAACATGTGCTTCAGCATCAACACCGGAGCATTCCTCACAACTCTATCACGGTGTCTTGCATAAGCATTGAAGTCTCAGAATATCAAGAACACGGATGTAAACCCTAGACAGTGGGGCGAGCCCTTTAAACACGGATCCCAGCCTTCTGAAACCCAATGAAGACATATGAGATCCTGGTAACACCCACGAAAACCCTGTTAGTGCCCCGCAGCACCCTGCATAGCGTGATGCAGAGACCGTGGTAATCTTTCCTATGAGGCGTGAGGTGGCAGAATGCCAGCCTGGAATCGCTTAGACCGCTAAGCCGCACAGGAAATCATCTTGCTCCGGCTAGAGAGGTTCAAGGGCTTCAGGGTTTCGGTGAGGCTTTCGGGTAATCTGAATATGGGTAGTATATGTTTGCATTCATGCATGTATGTATATGCACGTATAATTATACGCAGTAAAGGTATTATGCATATCTATACCTGTATCCATATATATATATACATATAGATCTAGAGTTCTTTGTTCGTTTGTGGTCGTGGGGCCCAGCCCACTCATATGAGCTGCTTACCAGCCGCCTCTGGGCTCGGGGCGTTTAAGGTCCAGGGGTTCCTGCAGGGTTCCAGGGTTTAGGGCTTAGTGTTCGCTTTTCGGGTTTAGGGGCGTAGTGTTGGCGGTTAAGGGCTTAATGTTAGTTTTTGGGGCTTATGGCTGAAAGGGTTTAGGGTTAGGTCTTAGGGTTTAGGGGCGGTAATTCGAGGAAGACTATAAGGGTTCCGAGAAGGGCCACGGACCATCCGGGGTTCCTACAAGGAATAAACCCTAAACCTCTAAACCCTAAACCAATACTCTAAGGGTTTCGGGCTTCGGGGGTTGGCTTCGTGAAAGTGGTAGCATTCCGGATGCGGCGGCAGGGCGCAGGCTTGTGGCATTCGCGAACTCTTTGGTTCACGGGTGCTGGCACAGTGAGAACCCTGAGATTATCGAGCAACTTCCGAAGACTGCAATGAACTTTAAACAGCTCTGATCATCTGACGTTCTCGAAGCAAGATACCGATTCGGGAGTTTCCGAAAACACGGGGTACCTTATTTGGGGGTCCTTATAATAGGGATCCTACTATTTAGGGTACTATATTAGGGTCCCCTATTTTCGGAACCCCCCATTCTTCGAAAGCTGAATCAACATGCCGAAATTCGGTGAGCCTTTCTAAAGCAACTTTGAGTCCCAGCCTCTCGTGCCTAAGCGTTCGAGTACATTTCTATCCAGCTCAGGTCTCCTTGTCTGCAGAACCCCAAACCCTAAACCTAGGAAACACATGGACCCTGGCAGCAATTGCCGAACTGTCCTTTCTTGGAGAATACGTTTTCCGACAGGACAGCAAGAGGGTGGGATCATTCCTTTATAGGCCCCAGCTTTTGATGGATCGGAGCCATTCTTATCGCCTTTCAAGGGCTTTCTACAGCGGCTCATCGGATGGCGCTGGCTCGTAGCGATGGTTGTTGGGAGCGTAGAGGCTAAGTGGCCTCGCCAGGAACGGAGAAACAGACATCAAGATCCATGATATTCTGGGAGTGTCGGAACGGTCAGGTGGATGCCCAAGGGCACTTTGAATTGGCCTAAACTGAAGTCCTTGCCAACACGAACTCCTCCCTAGGAATGAGAGCCTGATGTACGAGCGCAGAGAGAAAGAGCCCCTCCCCGCCCCAGCAATGTTTGGGGTTTAGGGCATACCCATAGGCTCCATTGTACTTCCTTTTGGGGATTACCTTCTAGGCTCCGAGATACAAACCACAAAAGGGAACCACACTGGAGCCTACGGGTAGGGTTTCAGGGTTTAGGGTGATGTACGAGCGCCCCCAAACCCTAAACCCTAAACCCTGAACCCTAAACAGCCCCCCCACCCAAGCAATGGCCTCTCGTCTTCCTGTCCTCTCGAAAGTCGCTGACCCATGGCCATCACGGCCATGAAGCCTGATGGGAGGACTCGGGGAGTATGGATTTTTGGTATTTTTGGGGTTTAATATAGTGGTCTTCTGGAAACGAGTTTAAAAAGCTCGGACATCGGCCCTCCACATATCAACCATGAAAACCTTAAAACCCGCGCAACCCTTGAGTCCTGAAGCCCCCACCCACGCAGAATAAACCCTTTCATGAACTCCAAACACCCTAAATACAAAAAAAAATCCAAGAGCCGCCTTAAAGAACACACCAAAAGCGGTATTGTAACTTCGTCCCCAGGGGCTTAGCGACCCGAGCCCAAAGGCGGCACCCAGTTCGGCCAAGCGATGCTGCTCCACCTGAGATCTAACGATGAGGGCTCCTTCAAGGGCTTCTATGTGGGTAGCTCTCTGAATTCTGAATTGGGGTCCCGTTTAGGGTCCTTTTTAGAAGTGTGCCGTAGTATTTTGGGGACCCTAATCTAGAGAACTATCCATATGGATACATACTATAAGGCTACCAGTCTTGTAAGGCTCTGTTTGAGTAACGTGAGATTTAACTTGACTTAACTAAGGGCTTAGGGTCTAGCGTGCAGGGTGTATAGATTTAATTCAGGGCTGCTTTGAAGGAGCCCTTACTGCAAGCGACTCTTCAAGAAACCGTAAACGCCAAACGGCCCTCCACCCTTATAATTATAGCACCCTTAAAAGACCCATATAGAACCCTTAAAGGAACAATTCATAAGGTACCTTCCTTAAGATTTCTGAGGCTTCTTATCAGGGATACTATAGGTATGTTTGGGAGCTTGTACAGGTCCGTATATGGTTGCAAAGAAAGCTTCGGGGCTTTAGGGTCTAGGTTGCTGTAAGGGTTCTTGAAGGTTCTCGTTACGTTCGTACCCGGTTCTGTAGGCTGCTTAGCGTTCTTATACTACCTATAACACACCACTGAGAATGGGGTTTATGGGGCCGGCGAAGGGTTTGAGATTATGGTTGTGGAGCTTAACCCCGTCAAGGATACCTGAGGATCCCGAACCTTTTTCTTAACTTCCCTCTGAATAAGCGGCTATAACCTCCATTCCGTAGGGTTTGGGACTACAGGTGGCTGCGGCTAAACCCTAAATCCCTAAACCCTAAACCCCTAAACCCTCAACCCTAAACCCCAAAACCCCTAAAGCCAAACCCCTGAACCCAAAACCCCTATACCCTAAACCCCGAAACCCTCAAGCCTAAACGGGTTTGGAAAAGCTCGGAGTTGGGGGGCTTTCGGGGGCTTCGGATTTAGGGGTGACACTCAGAAAGGCGAAGCCATCAAACCTGTCAGGGTCGGAGCTATGATGAAGTTCAGGGGTTTAGGGTTCAGGGGTTTAGGTTACAGGGGTTTATGTTACAGGGGTTTAGGGTAGAGGGGTTCAGGGTTCAGGGGTTTTAGGGTAGAGGGGTTTGGGGTTCAGGGATCTAGGGTTTGGATGGGTCGGAAAGGCCGCGAAGCCTGTAGTGCAACATGTAGACCGATCGATGAACAAAGTGGACGGCGGGTCATAAGTGGAAACGAGAAGGGGTCATTTAAGGGTTCCGATAACGGGACTTTCGGGGTTACTAGAAAGAGTGCTTGAACGGATTCCTACAGCGTGCTATCGTGCGGCCTTAGGCCTAGCTGCAACGATTCGAGCACGCAGAGTGCTAGAGGTGCAGTCTGTGTGCTCAGCAGGTGCAAGTACTTTCTTCCATATCAACTTCAACCCCAAATAGGAACCCCGACCCTGAAAGGAACCACCCTGAGCTGAACCCTGATAGGAACCCTTACTTCTATTCTACCCTTGCGGCCGAGAGGCGTTCTTGGCTCGGTGCTTCAGCTCGTGGAACTTCTGCTCCAGGGCATCTAGGCCTGCCGAGAATAAATAAGTACAGGAATCATGCGAGGAAGAAGAAGAACCGTACAAAAAATTAAGTAATACCAATACACAGGAAACCATGAAATGAAGAAATATCAAGAAATGAGTACGTCGTGGAACCCGAAGTTGAGAGAGCTTCTCTGTCCACAGTCTCTATCGGATTTGGCGAATCCTTCTCGAAGAGCTCAGTAAGCAGCTTCATCTTCAGAGTTCCCTGCCCTCTCAAGCTGCTTCTGGTCACCAAGAGCACTAAAACGTTTCGGAGAGAACCCTAAACCCTAAAGAGCCCCGGCCTTGCATGGAATTCAGATCCACCTGGTTGACTTGGTAGCCATCGGTCGGATGCGAATGAGACTGGCGCAGCAAGAGCGGTTTAGGGTTAAGGGCTTCTTTCCTCCCTTACCAGAGGGGCCCTTAAGGGGGTGGGTGGGAGGGGGGTAGGGGGCCTTAATTCCAGTAGTAAGGACCTAATAAGGTCGATTAAAGGAAGTGTAGTCCCCTAACCCCCTACGGGTCCCTATGATCTTGCCCTCCCATGACATGCAAGATGCTTCGCCGGGGGGGGAGAGGTTGGGTGAGCTGGCGGATTTCTGGGTTGACTGGAGATCTGGCATCTAGGCAGAGATTCACCCCCATCATCGCTAGCAGAAGCAGGCGAAAGAAGCATTTTAAATTTCAGGCGCCTGACCCCTGTAAGAATTGCCCTGAAGCTCCGAACTGGCCTTCAGGTAGCGCACGCGCGTGCGCACTCCGTGGTCCCCGCAGCTTGTGCTGCATTCGCCCCAGCTCTGCCAATCCTCCCAGGAACCTGTAGGGAGGGGAAGTTTCCATCTCAGCTGTCCGATCAAACCGGGATCATCGGCTTGGAACTTCTCCGATTATCCTAGCTTGGCCCTTTCAAGCGGTGGACAAATATACATAAATAAGATCCTCTTAGGCCCACTCAGGGAACAAATTAAAGCATACCGAAGGCCTCTCTAAACCATAAACCTTCATGATAAGAAGGGCTAAACCCTAAACCCCACACCTAAACCCTAAGAAAGGCTTCAAAGAGGTTATCGCAGAAGAAGCAACCGTTCCACTTCCGTTAGGATCGGCTCTAGGCATACAGAGAGTTGCTCGTTCAATTCCCACAGGGTCCTAAGATGTCCAAAGTACCTATCTCTCTCTCTCTCTTTCTGGTACTGGGTTTGGGGTTTGTGGTTTAGGGTATATGTATGTGTATATATATATACATATATATATATATATATGTGGTACTGGGTTTAATCACCCCCAACCAAAAGTGGCGGCCTGAACAATATGCTACCCGTGACCCCCTTGACCTTGCTTGGCTAGATTTGGGCTTGGGTTGGCTTGAACAACTTTGAAGGGTTCTTTTTGGCGGGGTCCGAGGGATTTGGGGCTGGGTGGGCTGGACTAACTTAGAAGGGCTTTGGGGGATCGTCTGCGATGCTCCGCGGATGCCCGGGTTGCGGGTGGGGCCTGAATACGCACAACAAAAACGCGTTAAAGAGACCCACTTAGCAAAACCCAGTGCCACAGATGTCCAAAGTAGCGTTCCTACGGCAGGAAGTACTTCTATGGTTTGGGTAAATATCCCTGGCTCCAAGTATACAATGGAGTCTAAGGTCTCCACAAAGGTGTCTTTTGGGCTGCCAAAGGAGCGGGTGCCGTTTTTAAGAATTATATAGAACTCCCCAAAATAGACCATGAGTCTTGATTTTGACATGGTACCTACTTTGAGACTTTGGGCTATCTGGAGGGTGTTGGCATGCGGCCCCATGGAAAGCATTTGAAAGCCCAGCAAAAACCAAAAAAAAACAGTCGGGCGGCAAAAGGAAGGCGTGTGGCATGCGCGAGGGCAGGCCGCAATCTCCTTGCAGTCTGTAATCTGATGCGAGCGGTCTAGGGTGCTACGGTGTCAGGTGTTACCTGAACCCTGTAAAGCTTACCTTTAGGTTTAGGGTTCCCTATTGTGATTTCCTTATATTTGAGCCGCAAAAAGTAGGATATTTGGGGTCCAGATCAGGGTTTAAGGGTTCAGGATTCGGCTTTAGGGGGTCGGATGGGGCTGCGGCCTTGTGGAACAGTCTGCTGTTAGCTTCATGAGTTCATTAGTAAATAAGGAGACAATCCAGGCTCCTCAAAACCAGACGTGTTGAAGAAAGGGGCCTGAACAGTTACCAAGAGTATTCCTTAGTGTTCCTTCAACAACTATTCTACTTTATACTACACTAACCCTCCAAAACCCTGAGCCGATTATTACAGCCTATACTACTGTCATGTGGACTGCTAGCTGAAGCACCTCGGCGAACTTCTGCTCGCAAACCATCCCGCCGCAATCGGCATGCACCTTGACCTTCGCTTCGGAGACTTGGTTTCCGGGATTACCTATTCTCCGTTGTAGTTCCTCTTTGGGTTTACCTTATAGGGTCCTATAAAGCCGGCTCAGCCGAAAAAAGAGCTACACTGGAGGCTGATGGTGTCTTGTGAGAGTGTAGCATGTACCGGGGAGCTTCTTACATCCGGAAACAGGGACAGGGACGCCAAGTTCGAAAAGCCCACGGCTTAGGGTTTAGGGTTTCAAGACCGGGGCCCAAAAGAACTATCCTGAGCCCTAAACCGTCGAAAACCAAATCTGCTGATGCCGGCTCCATGCAGCCCTGGGACATGGCGGTAGCGTTTTCGCTGGCCGCCGCATTTATCACAGGCGCCCCACATTTCCTGGGCTGGTTTAAGGCGGAGATGTGGGACTGAACACGTCGTCGAGGCGGAGGTTTGCCTATGGTCTCCATTGTAGCTCCTTTCCTAGTTTAACCAAGTTCATATTGGAACCTTATAAGGAAACCCAAAAAAGGAACTGCAGTGGAGACTATAGGTAGAGGTGGGACTGAACCGTTGTCATCGAGGCAGACAAAGATTGCCAACACTGCTAGGCCTACAGTAGATACTTCACTATGGTGATGCGTGGTAGATGGTGCTATGCATAGGGTGAAGAAGCAGGGCGAAACCTCCAGAGCTACTGGCTACAGCTCTGTCTGTGTCAACATCGGGAAAATTAAATGGACACAGCTGGATGCCAACCTTCAACGCAGTAGCCTAGCAAGGCCAACTGTACATGAATACATGCCGGCCGAAGACGTGCCCCTTAAATACCCACACAAGTATGTCGTACTATTTGGTACATGGACCCAGCCCTTCTGGTGCCCTTTTCGAACCCTTCTAGAGCCCCTGTGGTGCCCGTATTATGGAAGCCTTATGGTGCCTTGATCGAACCCTCATAGGAACAATGCCCAGGCGCCCACTCACTCCACAGGCAATCCACGCGATTGCAGGTGGGACATGGCTGGAGCGAACATGCCTGGAACAGACGGTTTAGGGTTCCGGCTCCGGGTTTAGGGCAATCCGCGGCACCTCTTTCGGTTTCGCGGCCGCGGTTTGGTGTCTAGGATACAGTGGCATGCCGTCGATGAACCCCATTTGGGATACCAGCGCCCTACACATTCGAGGCCGCATCTGCATGTTCGAAATCGATGCTGCACGCGATACGGATCCAAATGCATGCTTCTTGACTTACCACTCGGACATGAATGCAAACGAATCATGATCTTTATCAGAACGAGGCATGTGCACCGAAACCGCGAATGCTCGAGCACTCTCCACTGCGACTGCGACCCGTGCCGCATAATCAAAGATGCTGTATCATGTTCGAAATCTCATATTTTCGTCTGTGGTTCACTTCTCTCCTTCGCGCAGATGCAGCATCCTTAATCTGGGCCGCCACACCACGGCTACTATATAGTTGCGGTCATCTATGTTTCTATTTGGTGTGCTAATGGCTGACGGCTTCAGAGAATGAGTTCTTCACAGGAAGCTGGCAACTGCCCTGGCGCCTTCGTCACCACCAACGATCTATCGCAGTGCTTGCCGGCATTGTGCGGGTTGTTCTGAAGATTCCTTCCCAGACTTGTTGACTGTCAGGCTTCCTCTATGGGTACCAAAAGGGTCCTATAGAAGTACGGTGAAGCTATAGTAAATAGGTTCGTGGGGTGTGGCGTTTAGGGCCTAGTGCTTGTATCATCCTTGCCTCTGGCGGATCCTTTGTCCGATGCCGCAGGTAACGGAACAGACGCCCCACTGCTGCCACATGCTGACCTCCGCTGCTGGGCTTCAACAGGGTTTGGGGTCCAGCCTGGGGCTTTTGATCCGCAGTTTTAAGTTTTAAGGGTACACAACTTGTCGGCCAGACACTTGCTTCTCGGCTACTGGTGGAAGAGTATGCCGGCACTTCACATAATGTGTTCGCAGATTACCGTGCAGCATACTTATGTATACCAGAACCCCAGCCTTAAAACATGCAAACAGAACCGGGCAGATCTGCGAAACATCGGCAGAATGTTCGGGCTCACTGTCGTGAGACCGCCGAGCCCAAACAGACACCCAAAGCAAGGGATACAAACTTAACCTGATGGCGCATTATTCATCTGTCTATCTATCTATCCATCAATCCATCCATCTATCTACCTACCTATCTATCTATCTGTCTATCTATCTATCTGTCTATCTATCTATCTGTCCATCTACGGATTTATCATTACAGATATCAGCCTCTGCATTGTACTCTACATGTATATATATATATACATATTTATGTATGTATGTGTGTATGTATGTATGTATGTATGCATGACATACATCTTAACCTTTGCAGGGATGACCTGGCAGTCCACCGGGACGCCACCGCCGCAACTCGGGTCATCGTTGCCTTGGTCAAGCGCCATCGATGTAAGGGCCGTACTTGGAGGATCATGAGACTTAGTAAATACAGTTATAAGCACCCTAACTGGAGTTATAATTAACTGTAAGTATGGTTACCTTGTTGATAACAGTCGCTCCTGAGTCCCATGATCCTCCGAACCTTAAACCCTTTTAGGGTTCTTGTTGTGCTTGAACCCCACACCCGGAACCCTATAGAATCCATATAGCCCGTCCAGGAACCCTTAAAGGAAACCCAAAACAGTTTTGGTAGTCATTTAAGCCCCTCTGTGACAAGCTGATGCTTCGTCTCGTGATTGCTCATTGAAAGCTTGGTTTCAATCCTATGCACCTCAAGGAAACCCAGGTCGAAACTTAAGAAGCCCGGAAACATGAGAACTTGCACGCGTCATGTTGGACCACCCCTTGCCTGAATCTGAAAAACCCCAAACCCTAAACCGCCTAAACCCTATGCACCCCAAACCCTACACCCTAGCCTTAACCCTAAACCCTAACCCTAAACTGTGGGCCCAAGACTAACAAACGTCGCCTACTTTTGTCTCCCAATCTCCAGATCTTCAACCCCCTGAAAGTCCCCGTAAACCCTAAACCCTAAACGCTAAGCCCTAAACCCTAAGCCGTAAGCCCTGAACCCTGAAATTCTCAGAGCCAAGGGGCACGGGGAGGTTTGCTTCAGTGCACCCTCGCACCAGCGACCGTTCTCCTGTGCTGGGATCCAGGTACTCGGTGGCAGAATGTCACTTGGTGCAGGGTAGAATGCCACCTCTTTACCTGCTTGTCCAGTATCCTAAGGGAAATTAAAAGTGAACCTTTCGTATTCCTCAAAGCTGCCACTGCAGTGCCACGAAGATCTCGCTTCCACAATCCTAAAAAGGCAAAATCCCAGACTCTGAAACCTCAATAAGCCACCTTAAACCTCCAACTTCTATACCCTAAACCCTAATCCCTTGCAACCCGGCCTTGCCATGCACGGCGATGACCCGCGCACGCCTTGCGACCAGGAGAGCTGAGGGCTTGCTGTAAGGAGTAGGTACAAGGGCGAGATTCGAGGAAATAAAGCTGTAATAATTAGAATAGGGTTTTGGGGTATATGAAACTATAACTTCAATAAGGAACCCCACAAATAGTGTTGGTAACTATGAAAGCCCCTATAGTATACTATGGAGCCTGGAGTCTTACTTTAGAACAGGGTCTGGGGTATCTTGCACTACAGGCACAAAGGGGTACCGCTGCTATGATTTGACTATAGGCTTCCATTGTAGTTCGTTTTTGTCGCTTGTTATAGGTAAACGCCATATCCTATACGCGCTAAACTTCACCGTGCTTGGATGTACTTGGATGGTCCTGGCAGTCTGGCCGCGTAATGGTGCCAACCCTTGAACAGGTTCAGGAAGGATGGCTGCCGCCCTAGACCCAAAACCTGAAAGCCCACACATCTAGGGTTTAGGGTTTAGGCAAACACAAAATTCTATCTTTTTAAACTTTAAGACTCTGAAGCCTAAAAGCTCTAAACCCTGAGAAGCCCTAAGCCCAAAACTATTCTTTCGACACCTCTTGATGCCAGCGCCTATAGATCCCGGTCCCATAATAGAAGCCCTGAAGAACCCTTACAGGATCCCGTAAAGGAACTCCATTCATGGCGCGCGAAAAGGATCCCTTAAAGGAGCTCTTGCAAAGGAGCCCGAAAGCCACCTCTTGATCCCAGCAGAAGGACCATGGCTATAGATCTCATATATAGTTAGTACCGGGGCGATTCGAGGTAATATATGGAGCCTGAATAATTGAATAATACCTTAGCCCCCGGGTAACCTCTTCATGCTAGCACAAGCAGCCCTAAACCCTAAAACCCTAAGCCCTGAAACTCGAAACCCTGCTCTTGGTGACCTCTTTGATGCCAGCACAAGGAGCCCTACACCCGAACTAAAACCAAAGCCCGAAACCCTAAAACCTCAAATCCCCAAACTCTTCTCTTGGTGATGCCAGCACAAGGAGCCCTAAACCCTGCACGGCCCTAAACCCAAAGCCCGAAATCCCCGAAACCCCTCTCTTGGCAACTTGGTGACCTCTTGATGCCAGCACAAGGAGCCCTAAACCCTAAACGGCTCTAAACCCAAAGCCCGAAATCCCCGAAACCCCTCTCTTGGTGACCTCTTGATGCCAGCACATGGGGTGGTGCAGCCGCTCCAGGGCTGCCACTGGCCGAAGACCTCGCAGTCGTTGGATCTAATCTCGGGGGACTTTAAGGACTAGGAGAGGGGTTTCTTTGTGGGGGGTCTTTTAAAGAGTTTAGGTGCTTAGGATTTAGCGTTTACATAGGTGTTTAGGGGCTTTTTGGGATTTTGGGGTTTGGGGGTTTGAGGGGGAAAGCTCGGATGCAAGAACACATGATCTTCCAAACAGGCAAATACCGCTTCGATCCCCGAAGAGGGCTGACATCACTCAAGCCAGGCCAGCAACCTAAACTCAAAACCCTATACTATGCCCCGGGGGCCTGAAACTAGGGGAAGCGACTGACACACGGGCTCTCAGGGAGAACCCGCGTGTGGGAAGACAAAGCCCAAGCCTCGGAAAATGAACCCATCTCCTGCCGGGCCTATCGAGCGTTCACGGACGCAAAACAAGAAGACCAGAAAGAAACCAGAAGAAGGCCCCCAATGCACTGCACTTTTTCCGACGTCAAGACTAACACGGAGCCTAGAATTCCTAAACCCTAAACCTAAACCGCCAGGCAAGGCACGCAATCGACGTTGGGCCCACAAGAGACATGGGCATTGCAGGAAGCATGCTCCATAGACATGCCTGGGTTGTTCTGATCTTGTTACTTAACTCCGAACCAAGACTATACTACTCTGCAATTCAATAATTTCGCTCCTTCGTAGGAATCTACTAGACAGAAATTAAGCATTTTGCTCAAGAGCGAGGCCAAGGTACCAATTGGTGGCTTGCCGCACTCATTAGCCTGCGCTGCATGCTTAGAACACGCCGTGCGCGTGATTTCAGCCAGGAGATCATTGCGGATGAGGATGTAATGCTTTGACTTGGAAACCGTCGGAGGAGAATGGTTATTGCACATTATTTAACAATGTCAGGACAAGAACCAAAACCCTCAGCTCAATCTCTCTATCTGATGGAACGCGGCCCTCCATGCTCTAAACCCTAAACCCTCTCATCGCGCGACTACGGGTGCCTGGCGGCGGAGCTTTCGTGAGCGCCACGTAATGCCGCCGTCGCAGCTCTTGGTGCAGGCCTAAGGCGGGCAGTGCAAGCCGAGTGTTCGGCTGTCAACCTCCGTGAGCTCTCAAGGATGTTTGGATCCAAATCGAATCATTGCAGGATGAACTCTTGCTGTGCCGCCCGACATCTGTCATCGCGCAGCATTAAAACTGAATTCGACGCATGCTGCCCTAAGCCCTACAAGCCGAAACCTACCAGACCTCAAGGCCGAATTCACCAAAGACACGTACCCTGGCACCATCCCATCCCTGAGTACCCGGATTAGACCAAGAAAGGTTGCTGGGTTTGTGGTTTAGGTGGGGCTTATGGGGGCTAGGATGGGAGGGAAAACGATTACTGTAAGGGCCTGAATAATTAGAGCAGGGTTTCGGGGTCCTGTATAGTATGCCTATAATGAGGAACCGCACAAGAATATAGGTAATTATTGAGGCCCGTACATTACTTAGGCAGCTCCCCCATTAAAGGAGTCCTGCATTACCTTAAGGACCCTAAACTTTGGGAACTATGGGATCTTCCGCATATTATGGGTAATGCAGGATTTGTATCATCAACTGTACCTATACTATTTTGAGGGCTCCTTATTATAATTTTATTATAATCTACCCCAAAACCCTATTCTTTTATCAAGGCCCCTATATTATCTTTACCTTCTTGGCGCCTCCCAGGAAGTCCACTCGCTCCACAATGCATCGATGCAGTCGCCTGTGCTGCCGTGCCGGTCATGCACAGTGCTGCTGCTTAGGGTTTAGGGCCCCTCCGCTCCTACTTTGAGATGTCTGCTCATAAGATCCGAGAAGAAGACGAAGAAAAAAGGTCGGAGATTTGCATGGCTGGATGTGCCAGCAACATGACCCATCGAGATGAGATGCCGGTGGCGCAAGGCTGCGTGTTGCAGGGCTCGATCTCCTGTAGCAGGGCCGGGGGAGCCATGTCGACTGCCCAACTCCCCAAGATCGAAGCTCAAACCCCTAGGGCACCGACCTACAAGAGCTACGTGAGATCTGCCGCGGCTGGAAGAAAGACCTAAGGCGACTGAAGAAAACAATTCATTTTCATACCCCGGACTGCAAACTCCGAATCTCGAAGGTGGGCGGGGCTCCTCCTTGTCCATGGCTTTGCATGCCGTGCCTTGCACATGGGCATGGTGTTGGCGCTCGGTAGGGCTGCTTGCTGAACGTGCTGCAGGCACATGGGGCACGTCCTCTCCCTCCAAACGGAACCGTGCCCCATGCCCAATGTCGCTGCCTGATGTGGTGAAGCTACGGGTCGTCGGGGGTCTTGACCATGCTCAATCAACAATGCGATGCCTCCTGGCGAAGGCATCACAGCGATCGTCCTGTCGCGGGTGCGCTGCCCGCCATCGCACTCGCAGGTGCAGCCGCTCCTGTTCCAGGGGCCTTTCTGTGTCACTCCCTGCTCCACTGCTGCAACAGTTGTGCCCCAGGTTCGCCCAATTCCAACTAGCCTTGTGTGATAAATTGACTAGAAGCCTTTCGCCGGACTTGCAGCATGAGTTGACAATTAAATATTCAGTCCACGAACAACACAGAGTACTCCTTCCCAAGTGCCTGAAGTTGCCCTTGCAAACACAAAGGGGCTACCATCTCACTAAACCAAAGAGGAATCGCCACTAAACCCTAAACTCTAAAACCCTAAAGCCCTAAACCCTGAACTCTAAACCCTAAAGCCCTAAACTCTGAACCCTGAAACTTCGAACCCTGAAGTCGCTCCAGGATGACCAGTCGGACCACCGGCAATCTGTGGGCCCTGGGCATTCACCTGCTGGGAGGCTTCTTGTCTTTAGGGTTTAGGGTTTAAGGTTGTAGGGTTTAGGGTTTAAGGTTGTAGGGTTTGGGTTGTAGGGCTTCTTGTCTTCAGGGTTTAGGGTTTAGGGTTTAAGGTTGTAGGGTTTGGGGTTTAGGGCTTCCTGTCTCTTGAGGCGTTTCAAGGTATTTTCAATAAACCCCATACCTAGACCTAGACCCTGCAATTTCGTACTTTTCTTGGCGACCTTTAGTTTGCTTTTCGAATCCTTATCATGAAGCAAGCGCTCCCGCACCTAGGGTTTAGGGTTTGGGGGGATCCTTACCATGATGCGAGGCTTGGGAACCGGGCAAACACTCAGGGCTCAGTTCTAGGCCATGGGTCACTGATGCGTGATGCAGTCCCCACCTGTTCATGTAGGAACCTGATGAAGAAACCCTGGTTCTACAACTCCCCAAAAAACTGGATCCAAAACTCTAACAAAGACCCAAATGTTCCTAATCAGGTTCCTGTCTTGGGTCCCTAATAGAACCCTTCATACCCCTTTAAGAAACCCTAGTGGTTTCTTAACCAGGTTCCTAAACCAAGAGGAATCAGAGGGGGTTTGATGTGCAACTGGACAGGCAAGGATAGTCCGACAATAAGCATGTGGGCAGTTCTCTAAATTGGGGTCCCTTTTTGGGGTCCCCAACATAGTAGGAAAAGGACCCTAAAAGGGACCCTAATTGAGAGAACTACCCATATGCGAGAAAGAGAGGTTGTAATTAAAGCAAATGGAACACTAGAATCTCTCGCAGCCGCTGCATCTGAGTGCTCAGTTTCAATCTCCTAAAGGGTCCTAAGTACCTACAGCGGGTATGCTTACCCAACCCATAATAGTTCCTGTCATGGAAACAGTGCTTCTACTTCCGTGAGGTACTTAGGACCCTGGGGAGTGAGCATGATCCCCTCGAGATGAACTGCGGCCCTTGGCCGGTAGCCTCGACCACGCACGCCACCGTACTCGTCACTGACGCATTCGCGTTGCTCCTGGTCCGAAAGCCTATGGTTAGTCCTCCAACTTAGACTTCCGTTCAGGGTACTGTTTAGAAGGGTGCCGCCGTCTTTGGGGTTCCAAAAAACGGACTCTAACCGAGAGAACCACCCGTATACGGTCAAGAGTTTAACTTTTAGGAATGGAAGGAATATGATAAAGGCACTGTTCATGAATGTGTGTACCACGGTCAGCACTACAGCATTCATTAACTCAGGGGATGGTTGCTGCCCAGCGTCGGCAAGAGTGTTTCGGCAGCCAGATCCCCCTTCAGATGGCATCTGCGTGATATAGCCTGCCAGAGGAATTCGAATCTCACACCATCAAGTTGGCAACAAATACTGTCCCAGGACCTTCCTTGTACCCTCAAGCCCTGAAGCAGGAGTTAGATGGTCCCGAATAATTGAATTAGGGTCTAATGGAGGGCAGATGGAGTGTCAGGCAGGATAAGCTGATTCAGCAAAAGGTCGCTGGCCCTCTTTTGATCTCGATCTTCCTCGCCAGAACTTTAACAGCTTGCAAGTACGGGACCCTGCGAAGACATACACAATCCTTACGGCTTATCATGCGAGGGAGTTCAATCTCAACAAAAACTTTCTTATCGTGTCAAGGCAGCCCTTATGATATGATCGTCACCAGTGCTCGGCTTTGCTTCGCTTCTTGTACAACTTCTGCCACCGGAAAACTACTGAGTGGAGTCTGACGTGCAGGAGCATCTCTGCACAACCCAAATAGTAAATTTGCTTGATAGGTATTTGGGTGCCAAAGTATATACCATTTGAGTACATGGACCATTAAGGAACATCTCTCCCATCGGCGGCAAGCGGCGGGTTCGCTTTTGACTTCCTCGGCCACAGGTGGTGCTGCAAGAAGTCCATTCCTTAGCCCCGCAGCCTAAGCCCTAGACACTAAGCCCCTAAACCTCCGAACTTCCAGCTGCCACAGACGCAGCGATGCTCCGGGCTTGTCAACTCTTAGAGTTCCGTTAGCGAGGCAAGGATCCATTATACATTGATTTCTAGTCTGTTATATTTATATTTAACTATTGTATAATATAACCCATTGTATTATGATGTAGCAGAGTATGCCTGAATCAAAGACCGCGGCCAAGCAGATCAATGTTTTTCCTCCAAGATGCCCTCCACTCGCTCACCTGCATCAGAATGCAAGGTGCCGAGAGGGTAGGAAGCCAGCCCTCGGACCCTTCGTTTCCTTTTTTCTCTTTCTGGGCGCAATCTCACGTAAACAAGTGAGTAGTTCTCTAAATTAGGGTCCCTTTCTGGGGTCCTGTTAATAAGGGCGCCGTACTATTTGGTGGACCTAAAAAGGGACCCTAATTTACAGAACCACCCAAGTGTTCCTGTCAGCAAAACCTTGCGACACGCAGCCAGGTCCAAACCCCCCTCCCGCTCTTGAACCCAAGTCAACCCGAGCCAACCTCGCAGGACTTGGCATCACAGGGATCCTGGCGGCGGAGGTGTCCGAGTTTGAGCACGGGGCGGCGAGTTACCCCAAAAAATGCCGAACGCTGGGAACAACGTTTAATGCAAATTCCTGTTGACTATGGGAGATGGTTCTGGACTGTCTATGGACACCATGCCGGTCATGGCCGTGGCCTAATCCATCCAATTTGTCTGGAAGAATTGCAGGGCATCTTGAAGGCTTTGGCTTTTGGGGTGCAGACTTTGTGTTTTGGTCCGAAGTCCGAAATTACCAAAGTTTCTGCTTTTCACAGAACGCTGCATCAGCTCATCACTGTCTCCACAATGCGGAAGTGACCGGAGCCGGTGAACACAGCGGCTCCTCGTTGCAGCCCCGGATCTCTTCGAGCTCGGGAGGACAGGCCTGACGGAGGTTACTAGCATCATTGAATTACGAGTATTGCTGTTATAAGTATAAGTTATCAGTACGAACCTGAGTTACGATTCTGCTTGGCATTATGACTTTCCTGATTATGAATGCGATGACTGCTATGACTCCAATGACTGTTAATTACTGATGCTGATGATGACGGGGAGGAAGAGGAGACTATCTACAGCGACGTCCTTCATGGCAGCTGCCGGGATGTTGACAGGCCTTGCCTGGCCACCGTTGCGAGGATTCTGCGTGATGTGCCGTCCACGCATCCTCCGAGGCTGGCTGAGGGCTTGGGTTTTCTTTTTTTTTGTTTTGACCGGGCCCTTTTTCCAGCTGCAGACCAGAAAAGAGGGTTTGGGTTTAGGGTTTAGGGTCCTGGGGAACTAAAGGTTAACCTTTGGGAGCCTTTTGGGATTATATAGGGATGATAGTACCCCAACAAAGGTTAAAGGTTACCTACGTCCTCTACTACAGGTAGCTGCCTGCCTCAGCATCTAAAGGTTTTTGAAATCCCGAGGTCGGAGGGTTTAGGGATTGAGGTTTAGGGTGCCCGAAGGGTCCAGGTGCCCAAATAGTATACTTGATAGGCATGTGAAGAGCCAAGTATACACTGTTTGGGTACAGACCCTTATAGGAGTTCGCAACATATTTGCAGGAGTGGTCTACTAGTGATCGCGACCCGCTTGCATCCGAGCGGCTGCTGGCCACCATCGCAGGGGCGATCACATGAGCCTGGCGCACACTAGGCCCTGAGCAAAATTCGCCAAAATCCCAACAAACCCGACACCCCATATGGTAAACCGTAAGCCCTAAACCCCTAAACCCCCAAAACCCCCAAACCTGAGGGTAGCCACAAGGTACAGCAAACAAAAATGCATACCCTCAGTCCGAGATCCGAAAGCCTTCAAGCCTTCGAGCTTAAACGCTATAACCCTTAAGCCCTAAAGCCCCTTAGGGTTTAGGGGTTAGGGTTTAGGGCCTAAAGCCCTAGAACTCATACATCCTGAGCCACATTGCAGAAAGCTCTCTGAAACCAGGAGCCCAGGCCACCCTAAACCCGAACCCCTAAGCCACTAACCCTCCTAAACTCCTAAACTCCTAAACCACTAA
>CAJNDV010001271.1:0-15230 GCA_905221635.1 Symbiodinium sp. CCMP2456
TTTGTGCATTTTTTGTAAAAAAAAAAACAAAAAAACACAAAAACAACATATTTTTTGTGCATTTTTTGTAAAAAAAAACAAAAACGTCAGAAAACACATAGTTTTTGATCATGATTTTCGACAAAAAAACCACATATATCACTACCCGGATCAGAGCCCCGAACGCCTGGATCCAGGACTCGAGTCCTGGATCGGGGCTGCCGAGGCCCTGGATCCAGGACTCGAGTCCTGGATCCAGGCCCTCGGGGCTCCGATCCGGGGTCCTGGATCCAGGCCCTCGGGGCCCTGGATCCAGGACTCGAGTCCCGGATCCAGGCCCTCGGGGTCCTGGATCCAGGACTCGAGTCCCGGATCCAGGCCGTCCGGGGCTCTGATCCGGGACTCGAGTCCCGGATCCAGGCCGTCCGGGGCTCTGATCCGGGACTCGAGTCCTGGATCCCGGCCGTCCGGGGCTCTGATCCGGGAATGGAGTCCTGGATCTTGGGTTCGAGGGACTGGCCCTGAGAGTCAAAATTGAGCTCCGGAAACCATCCACGTGAACATATTGCGATGTTTTTGTGTAGATTTGTTGCTAAAAATAACTGTTTTTGTGCATTTTTTGTTTCAAAAAAGATGATATTTTTGGTAAATTTCATGTGAAAAAACAGTATTTTACCAGATTCTCAAGCAAAAATATATATTTTTGTGATTTTACACAAAAAATATTTATATGTGTTTTGGGAACTTTTTCTGGAAAATATTAATTTTTCTGACAGAGCATGTAGTAAAACACATCTAGTTCTGTATTTTTTGCTAGACTAACCTAAAAGGTTTGTGGTGAAATTCGACAGATAACCACATGTTTCACATGTTCTGTGACAAAGACATATACATTGCGTTGACCAAATCCGAAAAAGTCATGTTTATCGCCAGCCTTTGTCAGTCATTTGTCAGTTGATCCAGTGTAAACAATAAGATCGATATATCGCGTTGTCTTCTCCGAGAGACCGATGGTTCGATAGCAGTGACACATTGTCTTGCCGGAAATTTTCCAACATGGGATGTCATTACCTGACACAAACAGTTGTGGAGTGTGGAGTTCAAAGCTGGGAAGTTGGGAAAACTCTTAAATTTCTTGCCACAGTGCACGTGTGTGCTTGTAGGCCTGTAGGCAAGGAGTTGGGCGGCTGCTTGTCGGAACAGCCGAGCCGAGAGTCGTTCTGTGCCTGCAGTCGTTGCAAGCTGAATCACCTTTGCTGTTTCTGTTTGGGGTCTGTTTGGAGTCTTGATAAGTACACAGTGTTTTGCAGTCTTGAATCAGGCGTTCTATCTTGCGAAACGGAGCGACGGAGCCCATATCACCTATATCCTGTAGTGACTTATCGTTACCTATCGTTACTAGTACTCGTCCTATAGTCCTATAGTCCCATAACGTAAACAGACTGGGTCTTATTTCTGAGTGTGATTGATGCTCCTTGCCAGAGGCCATAGGGCCATACGGTCGTTGTCCTGTGTGTGTTGTCCACGGTTGAAATGTTGTGGGTCGCAGGCTGTGAGCTGTTGAAACGGTGCCGATTCCGGCGCACGCAGACAGTAAATTCAGCCGTTGTGTCACATGGCCGTCACATGGCCCCATGCAGTTCAGTTTTGTGTCGATGTTCGATGTTTCAATGCTTCGATGAGTCAAGTTGTTCAGCGTTTCCGAGTTGCCTCTTGTACATAGCCAGGCACTGCAAGTGGAATTATGCCGCCGCTGAAGACACAAGCCGTAGGTCAGCTTGCAGTAGCCCAAAAGCCCGTCGGCCCGTCAGAAGCTTTGGAAGAAGAACGTCATAAACCGCAGTACATAAGCTACATGATAGATGGTGGTAGTGGTAGCAAGGGTAGCCAGTTCCGGATGCCGTTACGTGCAAGACATGGCCAATGCGAGTTTCTAGTGTATGCATCACTGTCGGATTGTATCCTTGTATCGTGTGATCCAGTGGATTCTGCCAGTGGATCCGTATTCATTGCATGTATGAATGTATGAACATAAGGGCCGAGCTGAACTTGAAAACAAGATAACAAATTGAATTAGCAAGTATTTCCTGTGGCTCCAATCACTGGCTATGCAAATGGCCAATGAAACTCCGGAGATAAAGGCACTGCTGCTTGGATCTGAGAAAGCACAGAGATTTCTTGAAAGCGGCGCCACAATCCTGCTGGCCCATGACTACTTGCGACAGGTGTCCGAGGGAGAGCGTGTTCTCTTGTGCTCGCGTTGGAGAACATGGAATTGCGTGGACGTGCTTAGAGTGCATGCAGAGCTGGTGTTTGTTGGCAACAGGTTTATGCCAGATACCATCATAGCGTCGACGTCGCAATGGCATGGTCTGAGTCTTTCAGACTATGAGATGCTGCGCATGAGTTGGCCGAAAAAGTTCCAGAAGCGCGACGGCGCCGTAGCTTGGCAGTTCGACGACGACATAGAGCCCGTGGAAGCATGGGCTTTGATGCCACAACGTGCTGAGGACAACGGCCGTGCATTTGTGATCGTGAGTTTGAGGATTTCTCGCGACTTCAGATTGAGATTTTCCTCGCAGATATATTATAGGCCCTATGATAGGCATTCAGACAGTATGTTGCGGCATGCGTTGCTGGCGTTCAGCTGCACATTGCTTTGTCTTGCAGCAAGTTGAGGTTTAGGCCCTAGGGCCTTAGGTATCGTTACATCGTTGAAACAAAACGGGCCAGGGGCAACTTGGTGCCCCTGAGTCGTAGAGTCGTAGAGATTGCAGAGGGTCGGAAAAGGAGGTTTTGTCATAGGATTTAGCTTTCGGGCTTTGGGCTTTGGGCATCTGGGCTTATTGGGACTTTACCAACTGGCCAGTATTGAACTAACCAACATCAGCCGCCATGGGCCATAGACTGAAGATGGGACGCGGTTTCTGGTTGTTCTTGTTCCGGCGCTGGAGTGCCGTGCAATGCATCGCAAATTGCTGTGTGACGTTTGTGTTCAGCTTAGTTACTCGTGGGCTTGCAGTCTGTATGACGTGATGATGATGTTGCGAGCTACAACATCTCTGCGGGATTGCAGCGGGTTTGCTGCAATCATGATCACCAAATCGGGCTCCAGTCTCCAGATTGTAATCCAGTCTAGACGAATCTCTTGCCAAGAGAGAGGCTGAGATGAAAGCGAGAGCGACGGAGACAGTGATAGAGGGAGAGCGAGTGAAGAGGGTAGGGCCAGGGTAGGGGGGTCTAGTAGTTTGGTCAGAGAAGCAGGCGGGAGGCGACCGGGAGCGGGCACAAAGGAAGAGAGGTTTATTTTGAGTCATTTTAGTGGTGTGGTTAGCAGAGCACCGGGGTCGGTAGATAGTCTGCAGAAGTTGCTTCAATTATTGTCAGCGCGGTCAGACATGTGTGTCAATTTGTTGCATGAGCAAAAGTGTACAAGTGCTGCAGGATGAGTTGAAGAAGAGAAGTTGGATGGTGCTGAATCGGCTGTCGGTGTCTGGAACGTGGCAGGGCATCAGCAATTGGACGAGCGCCGTAGAAGAGTCATTCAGACTGCGGCAGAAGCGTGACAAGACTTTGGGCGAGCCTTTGCAGCCGTTTTCGCCAACGGCTACATCTATGGATTCAAGATCATGTTTGGTGAACCCGACGGTGAAGCTTGAGGTTGAGTCTGAGATCCCGCTGGTGAAGCTTGAGGTTGAGTCGGAGGCTGGTGGCATTGACGGCGCTGGACTCCGCGAGGCACAGGCTGCAGTGTCGAATCAAGATCCGGATGCCCCCGCATGTAATGACAGTGCGCCCGTGCAAGCCGGAAACAGAAAGCGTCCATTGGCTGCCATGGAGTCAGAAGACACTGTGCCAGCAACGCAGCTGGATGTGGCGGAGGAGACAGTCGTGCAGCCCAGTGTTAAAATAGAAGACCACGAAGAGGACGAAGAGATGCTTCTTAGCGACATGTTGCGCCAATTCGACGATTCTAATGATGAGCGGACTCCGCGGACGCATAGGACATCGCGAAAAGGTTCGAAAGACATGTCATCCACAACAAGAGGAACAAAAGCTGCTCCATCCTTCAACCCTGTCTCTGAGTCCGCCCCTTGCGCGGCAGCTTCGGGTAAGAGTAAGAGAGTGGCGTCGAGCTTTCAAGAGGGCTTGTCCTTCACAGAATCATATTTGGATGAGCTGGAGAAGCTTCCGGAAGAGATGCTTCCAGACGAATTCGAGAACGGACTTGAGTTCCTAGAATCACGGATGAATGAAACATTCAACTCGGAGTCAACCAGCTTTTCAGGTGTCGAGGCACCACATACAAGCCGACGGTTACTTCATTACCGGCTAGAGCAGCGGCTAGGCCGGAAAATCCAGGCGCCTCACCTGGCTTTTGCTGTTGAATGGGATGGGCATTGCCAGCGCGAGCTGCTCCAGCTCATGGAGCTTGAAGGTGGCCCTGAGACGTGTCTCTTTGGTGACATTTGCAGCTTTTTCCGGCCGGAACTTATGGTGCCAGGCGGACTCATTGATGAATTGAAAAAGAATCCGGGCATGGCCCTGGATGCACTGGCGCCTCTGATGGCCCAGGGAGCACTTGTGAGAAGACAGGCGTGGTGTTTGCGCCACAAGATTCATGGCTGAAGTATTTCCCTGGAAGTTTCTTGTGGCCGCAGTTAATTCTTGCAGAATTTTGCAGTTAGGATGTCGTTTCGATTCCGTTTCGATGAAGTATCAGGCATCGGCGTCAGGCTTGTTTAAGGTCTTGCCCGACTCATGCCATGTGGCGCATACGGAACTGTTTGAACATGCTGTCGTAGACGGTGCCGGTGCCAGAGTTCGTGGTGAGACGTGGTCATAGAGTCGTCGTGGCCAGTCATAGTGCGTTTGTCAATTTTGTCAATGCTTGCACAATTAACGCGGATGATGACAGACATGTGTTTGGCTTTTGTTGTGTCGCAATGCCAAATTCAGTAGCAGTAGTGAGAGGACTGCTACAGGTGTTCAGTGTTCAGCAGCTAATAAAGTTAGCCGAGGAATAGTTATCGTCGTTATTCTAGTCGCAGCGACCGTAGCATGTAGTAGTTGTAGTAGCGCTGTAGCACTAGTAGTAGTACTCAAGTAGTAGTAGTAGTAGTAGTAGTAGTAGTAGTAGTAGTAGTAGTAGTAGTAAGTAGTTGTTGTTGTTGTTGTTGGTACTTGTTATTTGTTGCTTTTGTTGTTGGTAGCTGGTAGTTAGTCTGAAGCAGAAGGAGTAGTGACGTAGTGGGAGCAGTAGTGGTAACAAAAGCAGTTGAAGCTAGTAGTACCGGCGGCTAGCTAGTATTTTTTTGCATTTGCTACATGGGTTGCGCAAAATTTTCAGAAGTACAGTACACAGGTCACATGTACACATGTGGCAGACTGCTGCAAGTGTTGTATTACTACACTTCGAAGCTCGCATTGCACACCGTTACGTCACGCTGTGCTGTGCTGTGCTGTGCTGAGATGATCTGAGATTTGCCGAGGAGGCAATGCTTCGTGAAACCCATGCTGCGCCACACTGCTGGCACATGCTGCACTGCGCACAGTGCCCAGGGCAAAAGACTTCGTCAAAAAGATATCACCATATTGTTTCAATTGGCGTGGATGGCCATGCGGTTGGACCTTCAAGAAAGTGAGGTCATCCAAGAGAACGTCGAATCGTTCCCGGTCAAAGAATTGCTGGAGCGATTTCTCGGCTCCACATACTACATAGACATGGAAATTTTGGACCCGTTGTTCTACGGCTTCCCGATATCCAGGCGCAGACTGTATGTGAAGCTGCCACTGGCCAGCAATTACACTTACACAGACTTACACATTTACAGTTTACAGTCTCTACAGCCTCTACAGTCTACAGCTGCATAAAACGTCGTATCACTGTAGTTGTAGTGGTCAGCAGCATGGGCCTATATGCCCCAACCGATGGGCCGGTTGGTCCGTTGATGAAGTTGATGAGTCATACGGTCATACGTTAGCAGCCTTGTTCATCAGTCCATCAGTAATGAATTAATGAATATAATAAATAACGAGTCATCAGCCTCATCAGCCAAGAGTTTTGTCATTGTGTGATGATAACAGACTTGAGATGCTGATTCGCAGATAGCAACAGCAGGCTTAGCCAGGGTAGGTTAGGTTGGTAGATTGGATGATAGATTCTGGTAGATTGTTTTGGTTCGGCGGTTCGGTTGAGTCGGTTGAGTAAGCAGCATATAGATTCCGGACAGGAGACATCGGCAGAAAATCCTGGCGCAAATCTCTCCCTTGTCTGTCTTTTGCAGACGTTTCCAGCGAGCAATCAATTACTCTTGGAAGGAGTTCTTCTGGGTGCACCAGTTTGAGGATTTCAGTGGCGTGTTGGAAGATGAGCTCAACAGTGAGCTTGCCTGGGCGCAGGAACGCAAAGGTAGCATGGGATTCCAGAAGCGACAGCTTCGTGCCTCAGACAATCAGCAAGATCCGGAGTGGGACGACCTTTGTGAAAAGGTCAACAGCGGTGGACCATTTTGGAAAGCCCTCACCAAATTCGAAGTGGAAAACGCAATCGAATACAGCTGGCGCTACCCCGGGCAGGCGTGGCAATTGAATCAGAGTGCAGTGGAGCATAAGCAATGTTCCAACATGCAGTACCTCCACACCCTCATCAAGAATTGTGGCCTCATCTTTACTGAAGAGGTTAAGCCTCCCCGGTGGCTGTCAGCTACGGAGTCGCTTCTTGGCCTTCATATCATAGAACGGCACTGCACCCAGGTTCCTTTGCAGCAACAATAAGCATTCGACAAACCACAAACACCAAACATGATTCAATGCATTGCATCAACAAAACAGCAACAAAAATCAGAGCACCGCCACCACTAACAGCAACATCCACAGTCTCCACTGTGGTCCGTTTGGCTGCATTTGGTGAACGCTGACCAGTGAAGTAGTTGTGAAGTAGTGAAGCAAGTGTCTCGTGTCATCAGTTGCGGATTGCAACTTTCAAGCCATTGCCTCAATGCCCACACTGCCACACAGGGTTATAAGCTGCCATATTCTTCATAATATGTTCATATTCCTGTTGCTGCATTGTCAGATTGATTGAGGTTATGTTTGCAGGGCTTCCCGCTGCACCCGTGCATGGGATTTCCTGCCGACGTGAAACTTTCTTCGTTCCACGTGCAGTCGGCCCGACACCCTCGCAGAGTCTGTGAACAGGCAGGCAATTCGATGAATTTGGCGGTGCTTCAGGTGGCCCAACTCCATGGGTATCTTTGTCTGGTTCCGCACCGTTTACCTGGAATTTGCAGCTTATTCCGGGAGTTCCGAACTCATGCAGAAGAGGAACGCAGACGCAGAAGGCGGCGGCTGACTGTGAAGACTCCGGGCAAATTTGTGTTGTGGGCCCCGGGGCAGGGCTCTGATGCAGTGTTGCATACAGCTTGATCTTACTTGCATGCTCAGTCGGTGCCGGCAATGCAGAGTTTAATTGCAATGGTTTTTTAGTTTCAAAGGTTTTGTTTCGAAATGGGTCCACTTAGAGCATCATCTTATATGTCTTATTGGTGCAACTACGGCAGAGCTTGGAAGGGCAAGGTTGTAGTGTAGGAATTAGTGATAGTGTGGTTGTGTTACGTTGGATGTTGGATGGCCTCGGTCTTTTCTTGCCGTGCTCTCGTGACTGAGCCGTCTCACCGTCTCACCTGCTTGTCGTGGCTGTCCTCGGAACCTGTTCGTGTCCACACTTCTGCGTGGGTCCTTGCGGCCTTGTGTGACTGCGTGCATCTAATTCACAGTGGCAGTCGACTATGAGAGACATAGTTTGTTTCCTCAGCAGCAGGGCTTCAGGCTTAGGCGTCTGGGCTTAAGGCTTAGGTTGATGTTCTGAGTTATGGGTTCAATTTAAGTGTTGAGTACTGAGGTTCATATGGGTCGGGTCACCCGGGTCAGCTGAATGTCCAGCGCCATTCTTTCTCCATGCAGGCTTGAACCCGGCTTGACGCAGAATCCGTGCGGACACAACAGCCAAGACCAAGAATCGATGCATGTCTCTTATCCATTTGTTCATGCATTGGCATGACGGGCTGCAGCAAGAATCAGGGTTGGCCGGGTTGGCCTGCCGTGGACTAGAATAGTGACATAAGACATAAGTGCAGGGTCCAGTGTCCAGTGCAGGGTGTGCAAGCTGATACAAGTTGTAAGTTGTAAAGTATACTGCAGAAGTCTTCATACTGAATGTGATGGTCATCGGAGTTGGCTTCGGAGTTGTTGTTTGAGAAGTTGAGAAGTTTGAAGTTTTGCGTGCGGGTGTGTTGTTGCTGTTGTGTTTTCCATGTGATGGCCTTGGTGTGTTGGTTGGTAGATTTGGGACTAGTCTAGAAGTCAGCGAATGTGACTTGTCATGAAGAATATTGACGCGTGGGACTGTTTGGCCGTGTTTTGGCCATGGCAGCTGTTTGTCTGTGTGCGTTGGGCGGGGTTGCAGTTACAGTTACCCCCGTATCTCAGGACAGAATAACCTGTGATAAACGATTCTGATATTGTTCACTAGTTGTTCGCTACTGTTGACATGATCTTTGCAGGCTGTCCAAGTATTTCCGCTTCCAACACGATCCCGAAGTGCTCCTTCTCATGCTGTTGCACGTTACAAGACTGTTGATTGGTGGTGTGGTAGCCGTAACCATTCTCGGCATGTATGGCAGCGATGGTCGAGCAATGGTACAATGGTACTAGCACTAGTCACTAGCACTGTTTGGTTTTGCTCATCCAATGATCAAGGCCACTATGGTTACCATTATCCATTTTTATTCATCGAATAGAATCATGTAGCAGACCGTATCTGCGGGTTTATCATCTCACATGTAACGGTTGGCTGATTGGGTGGGGACTGGAGACTCATCAGCTGCAGCTGAGACAAGGCAGCGGCAACAATTCGAACATGGCTGCGCAGTTCCTGCGCTTTTTCGTCACTTTGATATCTGTGGCGATCTTCCCGTTGCCTCTGCTCGCTCTTGTTGGTTATGTCGATGTGACTTATGTGATATGGCAAAGGCCGTTTGCAAAGCATCCTGTAGTATACGTTAGAAGCAGTACATTACATGTAGTAGTACGTAGTATGTTGCCAGTGCCGCCAGTGCTGCCGAGTGGACAGAGTGCGCGGGCATGCAATATCTAGTAGTCTAGTTTGTCTTGATAGGCTTGATAGGATAGGGGAGGGCCGCGGGGAGGGACTGACGATTCCCGACTTATGGACCGTCCAACTTTCCGACGGTGCATTGTGCCTAGGGCCCAGCGCCTCTGCATGGTTGGGTTAATCTGAAGTCTGAAAGGATTGTGTGCGACCTTAGTCTAAACCGTCGAAAGTGTAAACTCTAAAAACGAGGGACCGATGATCCAATGTTCCCAACTCCTATACTACACCAGTGCCTTTTCAGGTAGTCGTGTAGTGTACCAATGTGCCTGTGTGCCCCGCTAAGCTTGCACATATATATATATATATACATACGTAATTTACACATCATAATGAACATCGATCTACATCTAGAATCCAAAATCGAATTCTGAGCCTACAAGGGACCGACCGACAATGTATGAGTTTGGCAGTGCATGTATCTAATGACAGTGTAAACTATTGGTACGAGTCGTTGTTGTCGTTACTGTCGTTACTGCAGCTGAAGACCGGTATTTTGCAACAGTGACGGTGCCGTGAACGGCATGTACAGGTACAGGTGATGCGTCGAGTGTGTGTGTCGTGTGGTTCGAGTAGTTAGGTCAGGTCATGTCAGGTTTCGATTCTCGATGTGTCGGGTTTCGGTGTGTGTACAAAGTGTACAAACACTAAATATATTGATCATACCGAGGTATTCTCATTCTCACGGTGTTCTTCAGGAATCTTTTCTGCTTCCTCCTCAGGTCTGATAGCCAGGACTGTGGCTTGGCTGGCTGCAAGCAGCTGCTTAGATGGCCCATTGCACCCATTTCACATTTCTTCATGATGGGTCACCGCTGGCGAGGGCTGTGACAATACGCTTTCTTTCTGCGTGTAACTTTTCGGATAATCGCTTCACTCCATCATGACCCATATCGAAGCGGTGACGGATGTTTACTCAGTGTCAGTGCCACTGCTCATCCCAGCTTCCGTCAAGTAATGGAACTTTTCTGTGCGAGAGTCACGACAGTCCAGTGCTTGGAGGTGAGGTGCTGTGTGTCGTGTGTGGAAGCGAAGTGGGGTTCGCGACCCGACTCTGCGTTACTCGGTTGTTGCAAGTGATGCTGATGCATGGCATTCTTCAGTGCTGACCGTGGAGACAGTGTTGAGGTAGCGCGGCATAGTATGACAATATGTAATATGACACTACGACAATGCTTGCTTTGTTATGTTGAGTTAAGCTTGGGCCACGCACTGTGCACTGTGCAGACTGTGCACTGCGCGGCCACGAGCTTGGGCCCCTGGCCCCTAAGACTCGTGGTGCCGCCAATTGAGTGCCATGCTGTGCCAGTCATCCTTAATTTTTAATTCAGATTCACCTGAAGCTGGAGCTTGGGAGGTATGCGCAATAAAGGATAGAGAGGCAGCGAGTCCGATCCACCGTTGTGACATTGTGCAGTGTTAGCATCAGACGAGGTGTCCGAAAGATCCCAGAAGAATCCGGTTCATGCATCATCGAATCATCGCATCATGCGTTTCCACATCCCACATCCCGTAGACTTTCGCGGCTCTGCATTGCAGTTGCGGCAGTTCTCTTTGTAGAAGATAGGCATTGGAATTTCTCGAATTTGGAGGTGTCCTCGTCTCCTGTCGTGGTGACTTGAATATGGGTGGAGCTAAGCAAGGCCCAGCAAGTCGCGGCTCGGCAAAAGCCACCCCGGCGGTGAAGAGCACAGCCAAGCGGAGCCAGAATACACGTCCTAGTGAAAGCCACAAGCCAGATGTTGCACCTGGCACTGCTGCAGCTAGCAGCAGCGGCGGCGGCGGCGCCAAAGGTGGTGGTGACGCCTCCGCCTCCGTTGTTGGATTGTTGACTCCTTACCTTCATGCCAAAGGTGATTGGCAACAGGTTTACCCGGAGGTCAAGGCTCAGATCCAGCAGGGCGAGTTCACATGCCTGGAGGAAATTTTTGGTTCCGTTGCAGGGGTCGGTCAAACCATCGAGCTGGTCCTCACTTGGTTTCATGACGACGGTGGTGCCGGTCGCAACATTGATTGGTTTATCGATGCAGATGAGGAAACTAAGCAGGGAACGCAGCCCGCCATCGTACCGAGCAAGCACAACCGTTCTCTGCAGGAGGCAACGTGTGAAGCTTACAAACAACGGCTTCTGGAAGAAGGACAGCCGCAATCCGTTGCGGGCGCCTTGCCCAGAACAGAATATGGATATGCGGATAGGCATTCATATATCATCTCGTTGTACGGATACTGCATAGGGAGTGGAGTGGGGCCGCTCTGGCGACCCGGACGCTTATAGGTCAGGTGCTGGATGCTGCATGTTGTCTAATAACATAGAAGGGTCACTGTCACTTCCTCAGTCTTATGAGTTTTTCATTCAACCTTTCAAACATGAAATGTTATTCAACTTGATTATTCAACTCCGCCTAGGATAAAGGACCTATGCGGATATGCAGGTGCACTAGCTAGGGTCTTGAAACCGTTGACTCGAAGTCCGTGCATATATGTTTATGTACAGTTAGATGCTCTGTATGTGTGTAGTTGAACACTAGAGACTCAGACCGTCACACCGCTATCAACATATTCAAGCTCAACGTGACGGATCAAGCTTGGGCCTTTGTGGGACAGTTCGCGGGTGGGCACTAGCACTGTGCAGTGGATCCGCAAGCCAGTGCAAACCAGTGGCACAGTGTACAGTGTACAGTGTCACGCCTCTCATGCAAATCAAACCAAATACTGACATGGCCGTAGGCCTCGTACGTACGGTGTGACAGTCTGACAGCAACTAACGACGAAGGGCGGCAAGGCCCGGCATGGGAAAACCAGGACAAGCAGACACGGGCAACAGTAGCATCGAGTCATCGAGATATGTTTTATGACAAGTCGTGTGACTCATACATATTCATATTTCATATTTACGACTACCACTGTACCACAGACTATCGCAGTGTGTCCACGAGTCCACGAGGTGAAGCTTGGTGCCATTGGGGCGGCGAGGCGGACGAGTTCCCGGTGTACGCATTGAGCTACAATCATCGGGCAAGCGCCTTTTTTCGTGCGAACACAGAGCAACCAGAAAACCCTAATGTTTCCGCAGTTCGTACGCGAGGATTGCAGCGAGTTCGCATTCTTGCAAGTTGGACTCCACCGGTGATTTTCAAGTTCATGGCAGCAGTGCACAACCGCTACCACCAGGGATCATCAGCAAGCATCGTAGAACTAACGCAGGCGTCGCTTTCCTTGGAGGCATCCTGGCGTCAAAGTTGCGAAAGGACCGGCATGACTTACAACAATCCGAAGTATGCAAAGACCTACGAGGCAAGCTAGTGTTTCAGGTTGCAGTGGTAGCAGGTTGCCCCGCTGTCTTTTGTGACTAACCGTTGTGCATTGCAGCTGATCGCCGATCGCCAGGTTGCTTGACTCAGCTTGACTTAGTACGCGTCTGGTCATCCCGTCATCTCGTCTCTTTCTCTGGCACTCTCCACCTTGCGATGTCTTCGGTTCTCAAGAGCAGGACTGAGCAGCAATCACTCCTTGCAGCATCAAGCATCAACATCAACATCAACACCGTGTCTGTCACCGTGTCCGTGTCATCACCATCGCAAGCACCGCCTCGCGTCACCCTCGAATGGCGACACCAACACCGCCACACCGCCACCGCCACACCGCCTTACCGCCGCCACTCTGCCTCTCCACCACTCCACCACCACTCTCCACTCTCCACCGCTCTCCACCGCTCTCCATCGCTCCACTGCACCACCGCTACCGCCGCTTTCTGTGACACTCACTGCTGCTACTGCAACTGCCTTCGACCTACGACCTACGACCTACGAGCCCTATTCTGATTACCCTACTGCTGCTGCTGCTGCTGCTGCTGCTACTGCTACTGCTACTGCTACTGCTACTGCTACTGCTACTACTACTGCTACTACTACTACTACGACTACGAGTTAGCATTACTACTACTACTACTACTACTACTACTACTACTACAATGGGTGACAAAACTACTACTACTACTACTACTATTACTACTACTACTACTACTACTACTACTACTACTATTACGACGATTACTACTACTACTACTACTACTACTACTACTACTACTATTATTTCTTTTCTACTCCTGCTGCTAGTGCTGCTACTACCGATACTATGACTGCTACTACTACTACTACTACTACTACTACGACTACGACTACGACTACGACTACGACTACGACTACGACTACGACTACTACTACTACTGCCAGCTGCTATATTGCTGCTGCCACTGCTATGGTCGGTGTCGAACGACATTCCTGTGACGGGCACTGTGATGGGTGATGGGATACAGGGTTCATTGGCTCATGTTGTCAGGTGGTCTCCACTCTCCACCCCGGTTCCACCCCTAAGTGAAAATAAGCCTTTGACCCTATTTGACCCTAGATAGCCTAGATAGCTGAGATAGCTTAGGTAGCATAGATGCCAGGCGCACGTACTCGCCGACAAAACCTTTCATACGTGGGACTCTTTCTCGCACGCTCTCTCATTGTCCCACCGATTGCAAGCCTTGGGCGCTTTCGACGACTTCTGCTCCTACCTGAACAGGCAGATGAACTTTCTGCATGACTCGTTGGACCATTGGTCGGCCCTGAAAGTTTTGCATGTTGCCACGACAACCATCCACAACACCTTAAAGGCACATCACCCCAAAGAAGACGTTCAAGCTTTTCTGTTGGAATTCCTGAAGTTCTGTGTTGCTTGCCGTTGTGTCAGCAAACTTTTGGATCGAGGGAGGTTATTTGCTCAAGCCAAGATACCTTGCAGTGCAGTGTGCTGTGCAGTGCACGGGCAGTGGCCACATGTTTTAAGATCAAGTTTACTGCAGTCCTTTGATTACGTTTCCACTTTCCACGTCTCTAGTCCTCGCAGGTCAGCTTAGCGTGACAGACTTCAACGTGTAGGGCCTGTAGGCCTGTAGGGTTAAGCGGTTAAGCCGCAGCCACAAGCCACAAGCCCCAGCAAAAGCTTAGATGCTAGACCTCGCCCTAGGCCCTAAGCGCCGCGTAGACCCCTAAAACCGATTAAAACCGAACTAAACCTAGACTGTCCTAAACTTTGTCCTGAACCGACACCCTAAACTCGCCCCGCTAAACCCTGAAGGTAACCTGCCTTAGCATCCTGAACGGAAAACTCCGCAAAACCAAATTGAGTTTCCATGTATCGGCTGTTCTTGGCCGTTCTTGGGCCGTTGGCTGCTGATTGCTAAGGTTCCCGTGCGGTCCGACCCATCGCAGCGGCGCGTGGACTGGCTTCTGAACAAGTCCGGCAAGTCAGAGATTATGAAGATCAACCTCGTGGCGCTGCCCATGACGGGCTGCAAGGCCTTCGACAAGTTGGCAGCCTCTTGGCTATTGGTTCTATAAAGTGTTGTGACTGCTGTGACGTTACAATAGAATAGAAATTTCGCAGTTTCGCATCATCACCCTGTTCTCGATGATAGCCTTGTGCCTTTTGCGGTATTTGTAGTAGTAGTGGTGTCTAGTGCAGCTGGCTGTTGGGCCTGTTGGGCTGGGGGGATGCAGATGCATACGCTAATACACCTCGTAGCCAGCTTGCACCATCGCTGCCATTGCTGGCCAGTTACGACAACGAAGTTTAGTTCGTTCTATTTTGATTGAGATTGTTGATCAATCTCAATTTCCGACTGGGTTACGGATACGGTCCCGTTACGGTTACGAGTTACGGTTTGATGGTTGGTGACGTGACGGTCGGTCGACGGTCGGTGGCATGGAAACAGATAGGGTGTTGTTACTGTTGTTTGTCCTGCGAGTTCAATGTTCAATGTTGCCATTCGAGTCTGAGGACTATATTCAGGCTCTATAGTCTCTAGTCTATTCTAGATAGCGGGGGGATGGGATGCCTGGAAATGTTAGCTGAGTTAGCTGGCAGTTTGTACGGAATGGTTTGTTGGCGCCGAACCCGCCCCTCTTTGAGGACACCTTGAAGGAGAAGGATGCGCTGCAGAGCATCATTGCCAAGTCGACGATGCAGGCTCAAAGCGTGTTTTCTGCTTGCGAAGCCAGCCAGACTACTGCCGGCGCCAGCGCCGGCTCCC
>CAJNDV010001272.1:0-15227 GCA_905221635.1 Symbiodinium sp. CCMP2456
CCCCCGAAAGATGAGGTCCAGCTCCTCGAGGTTTAGGGTTTAGGGGTTTAGGGGTTTAGGGTTTAGGGTTTAGGGTTTAGGGTTTAGGGGTTTAGGGTTTAGGGGTTTAGGGGGTTTAGGGTTTGGTTGGTTGCACAAAATAGCGATAGTAAAAGTTCAATCAAAAAAGAATTTTGATAATAAGAAATGAAAAGCGTACTGTTGTTCTTAGCTATCATGTGTGTGCAAATGTATGCATATATATATATATATATACATATATATATATATATATAATGCATATCCACAGAAAGAGCAATCATGAGAACAAGAATAATAGTAATGTATGCACCGACTAGAAGACCGTTCTTGTGGTCGTATTGCTAGTAGTACTTTCCGTCGTGGTGGTGGCGCGGTAAACATCGTCAGCGGCAGTAGTAATAGTAGTAGCAGCAGCAGCAGCGGCAGCCGCAGCCGCAGTCGCACTCAGTCGCACGCGCAGTCGCAGCCACACAGTAGCAGTAGCAATAGCAGTAGCATGGCAGCAGCAGCACTGCAGTAGCAGCGATGCACATGTAGTCTTGATGCCCTGCATCCCTGAACCCTGACCTGAAACTCTAAACCCCAATCCCGCTTTGTAACCACTGTAATGTAGGGGCCTTAGTAATTAGAATAGGGTTTTGGGTATATTATGCTGTATTATAATAAGGAACCCCCAAAATACAATTCGTAATTGTTTAGGCCCCTATATTAACCCTAACTGAACCTTCAACCCTAACCTTTGCCGCAGGAACTTCCCAGTTCCCAAGACCTGAGGGAAAACCCCTGCAGGTTTAAGGCAATAACTGATAGAAGCCCTGAGCCTTACACATCCGGTTAGGGTTTAGGGCTTAGGGCTTTGGCTTTAGGGTTTCAGCCCTAGGGTTCAAGGAGTTCAAGGTTTAGGGTTTAGGGCTTATAATAGGCTTGGGGATCCGAATCCGTTTCTGAATGTCGAACCCTCAGCCCAGTAGAGCCCTCACTCAAGCCTCCAAAACCCAACCTTCAGACTGTAGATGAAACCCGAAATCCCAAACCTTAAGGATTCGAAAGGAACAGTGGCAAGCTTTACACTGCTGGCAGCATGCACAAGACACGAACGTCGTCATTCTGTCTCAGACGCCTAGCTACCGCTATCATTGGCCACTATGATATGTTATGTAGTTAGGCGCACCCACTACATCGTTAACTCGTTCTTCTAGAATTGATATGTGGAACATCCATCTTAATTAGGGTTCAGGGTTTAGGGTTTAGGGAATCTTGCTTCCACTAAACCAACCCCAAGACACTCTCAACAATAATTCACCCAAATCTGCAGAGTTTCGTCTATCGGGTCGAGGAATAGGGTTCAGGGTTTAGGGTTCTGTACAACTGTACAGTGCCTTTCCCACGGATTGACAAGACGATCTCGAGCCGCGCACAAGGAAATGCACAGGAATTTGACACCAATGTAGGGGCCTAAACAACTACCAATACTATTTTTTGGGGGGGTCCTTATTATGATTATAGTCTAATGGGCCCCAAAACCCTATTCTGTTACGTTTTGCAATTCGAGCGGAGACCTGAAGGATTGAATCCGAATCCGAAACAGCCTGAGCCCTAATATAGGGGGCCTTAAAAATTAGAATAGGGTTCGGGGGTTCCTTTAAAGGGCTTCCTTAAAGGGTTCTAGGGCTACTCTAAGGGTTTTTTAGGGTGTAGGGGCATTAATAATTAGAGGGCTACTCTAAGGGTTTAAGGTGTAGGGGCCTTAATCACTAGAATAGGGTTCTGGGGCCCATTATACTATAGTTATAATCAGGAACCCCCGAAATAGCTGGGGCCCAGTATACTATAAGTAAAATACGGAATCCCCCCCAAAAAACATAGTATAGGTAAGTATTTAGGCCTGAGCCCTAGACCCTGAACCCTAAACCCTGAACCCTAACCCTAAACCCGAAACCCTAAACCTTCCCCAAAGCCCCGGCCAGGCAGCAGCGGGGCGGCGATGCGTGAGGTGACCGGCTGCAGCCCTCATAAAGCGAACGCCCGGGGGAAGTTTTACGGATCCCCCTGCTTGTTCTTGCATAATTAGAAGAGGGTTCTGGGGCCCATTATACTATAATTATAATAAGGAACACCCCAACTAGTATATTCTTGCTGTATGAGGTTTAGGGTTCCCTAAATCGTAAACCCTAAACTATGGCATGGAGGATTCGGAATTTAAGCGCCTCCTAAGCCCAAAGCCGTGCCTCCTCCTAAACCCAGTTACCCTAAATCCTACCTGTGGATCCAAAAACCTACCGCTTTAAGGGTTAGACCCTCTAATTAAGGGTTCATAACCTACTATTTCGTAGGGTTTGGGGATACAGGTAAGCCCTAGATGCAACTCTTTGGGTACGTGGGTTTGCTGGGGCCTATAGTTTTTGAAAACAATCCCTATCCCCCTAAACCCGAAACCCAGTACCCTAAGCCAGAACTAAGAAAATCGAGGAGCTCTCATGACATCGGCCTCTTGAGGCAAGAACTTGAGTTGACGCGTGTTCTTTTTTTTTTGGGGGGGGGAGGGGGGTGGCGTTATTTTGGATGGAGGCCGTAACACCCTAGACCCTGAACCCTTAAACTCTAAACCGCTAAACCCCAAAACCCTAAACCCACAGATCAGAGTTTGGGGTTTAGGGTGCCGGGTTTAGGGTTTAGGTTTAGGGTTCAAGCCCAAACCCAGGAAAACTGTCCATGATGTCACCTGCTTTGGAATGTTTTCCAAATCATATAGGTGCCTCAACAATTAGTGTAGGGTTTTGGGTTCTGTTATATTATAACAACCTAGCTTAACTGTAGAATGAGTATCACTGAGGAATACCCCTCGGATTTCTGAAGTAGTGCGCCTATAGCCACACCCTAAAAGCTTAAACACCGTTTTCATCCTGTTCGGCGTAAAAGCGGGCTGTGTACAAACAGTGCCCCACCAGACTCATACAGTTGAGTTTGTCTCAGCCAGGGAACCCAGCTAGGCGCCAATGCTTAAGGTTTACAGCGTCGATGTTGTGGGCGTCGCTCAGTGCTTTCTCGAAGTATGTGCTGCAACTCACGCTTAGCACGATGAAGGTATGTCATACCCGAAGCTTGAATTCTAGGCCCTGAGCCCTAAACCTTAAGTTACTAATGTAGGGGCCTTAATAATTAGAAAAGGGTTCTGGCGGTTCCTTATTATGATTATAGTATAGTATACCACCAAAACCTACTCTAATTATTAAGGCCCCTGTATTAAACCCTAAGCCAAGTCCCACGGATGCTGCTGCATCTAGCTAGGTGTAGAGGTTGATTCCCAAACTCCCCGAATAGACCTAAACCCTAACTAAACCCTAAACCCGAAACCCGAAACCCTAATCCGCCTAATGAGCATTTCCTTGAAGCCAAGTGTCGTATTTCAGTGGCTACGGGTTAGGATTTGGGGTTTATGGGTTTATAGCAGATGCCATGAAGTTGTAACATGGGACAGGGATGATTAGTTCACGATTTCCTCAATCTATTATTTTTCGGGCTATGCTTTGCTTGTACTGGTATGATTGGGTTTTAAGCCCTACACCCTAAACCCTACCTTAACCTACCAAAACCCTACTGTTTTGTAGGGTCCCTATAAGTTCCATATTAGGGCTTATAACCCTAAACCCTACACCGTAGGAACCTACCAAAAAGTAGGGTTTGGTCCTTGGCCTTCTCTAAGCGTGAAGAGCTTCGGGTTTAGGGTTTAGGGGTTTAGGGGTTTAGGGGTTTTAGGGGTTTTAGGGTTTTTAGGTTTTTAGGGTTGAGGGTTTATAAATGGGTTGAGGAAGTGGTACAAGGCCAAGGGGTAGGGCTTTGGCTTTAGAGTCGGGGGTTTAGGGCTTAGTCCCTTAAGGGCCAAATGACCCTAAAAGTAGTGGCCCTATACCCTTATACTTTGAATCCCTGGAAGGTATTTATATATATATATATATATGAACCTGAAACCCTTTGAGTACTTCTGCGGTTCTTTTCGTCCTTAAGGTGTGCGATCTTCTGTGAAAATGGCTTCCTTGTCCTGTATCGGAACACAGCTAAACCCCAGGACGACTGGGATTCTCTGACAGTGGCGACGCTGGATACTCGCATTCTGGCGTTCCCACAGGCAGACGATGTCCTGGACAACCTTATCAGGAACGGTGCGGTCACGAATGCTGCCCGGTTCGGGCTCGGGGCAGCTCTGATGTCCACTGCGGATTTCATCAAGGACGAGCACGCGGTTGGGGCCACCCCGACAGCCCACGGCCGGTCGCTGCAGGTTTACCTGGCCCGCCACCCGCCAGAGGTGGTGGCCGACGCTGTGGTTGGGCTCGACGTGGCGGCGGCAGTGCAGCAGTTTGAGGCGGACATCCAGGAATAGAACACCTCAAACACTAGCTGCCCTGAAGCTCAAAGTCACAAGAACCCTACGCAATGCACCCCCCCCCTCCCCCACGGACCGGCGTTTTCCATGGGTTCAGCTGAAAAGATATTTTTTGTGAAAAGTGGTATACGATTCAGGGCTTATCCAGCAAACAGGAAGCCCCTGCACTGGGTCTACAGCAAACCTCAGAACCCCAACCCTAAACCCTAAACCAAAGCCTAACCCCTAAACCCTAAACCCTCAAGGATGAGTCGTGCTAGGATTTTCCCTCGTAGCTTAGGGAGGGGCGGATAGTGATGTTCCAACTTTCTGGCTTCTACCTTACAATATATGATCAATTTGAGGGAAGAGGGTTTCGGTGTTGCGCTCGGTTTCCTAGAACCTAAGCCCTAAACTTTAAACCCTAAGTCCAGAACCCTTGGTAGGTACTTGGAGGATCGTGGGACTTAGTAAGCAAGGATATAAGTCCTTTAATTGGGGTTATAAGTAAATATAAGTGCAGTTACCTTAATTATACCCCCGTTTACTAAGTCCCATGATCCTTTAAGTATGCTTCAGAGATTCGGGGTTCAAGCCCTTTGCTTTTGAGGATCCGGGTCTCCGGCTCGGTGTTTGGAGCCCTGCCAGGGTCTGTTTTCTCCTTCCAGACCGCCCTGTGATAGATCCGGTTTAGGCTTTAGGGTTCTGCGGTTCAGTCGTGCGCAAGTAGTGGGTTGCGAAGCCCAGTTGAGTCGTCCAGTGTTTCACTGGGCAGGTGCATCTTCAATTTTTCGGATTGACCGCTATTGCTACACACTTCAGAGTTCAAGCGCTACTTGGCGGATTTTAGGACCCCTCGACCCAGCTAAAATCCGAAACTCATATGTTCCAAGTATGAAACCCTGAACACTAATGAACCTATAAGGTATAAAGATCTGCGGGGGCTGCTGTCTGCGCTCAGGTTGCCGAACATCCCCCAAGCTCCATAATTAGGCTTAGGATAGTAGATAGCAGTAATGTAGGTTCTCATTTGCGGAGTCTGTGATTGTTAGGTATCTGGACTCTCATGGTTGTCTTTTGTGACCAACTTGTTCTTGAGTTTTGGGCTTCGAGCGTTCTCAAACTGGACCCCTAGACCTTAGCCTTAGCAGCTGGGGGCTTGAGCATCTCGTTTCAACATGTTGTCAGTGTCGTGACAGAGTCCGAGTTCTAATGTAGGGGCCTTAGTGTTGGTAACAACTTTGTTTAGGGTTTAGGGTTTAGAGTACTATTTCGTAGGGTTCCTCGTTATATTTATACCTCAGTACACCCCCGAAACCCTGTTGTAAATATTTAGGCTCCTCTACTATGCCCAGCTCAGCGGCCATTACGCACATGCCATAACATCTACCATGCCTAGAATTTTATACATATATATATATATGTATATGTATATGCGTATGCATACAAACCTATTTACCTATCTATCTATATAATATATATATATATGTATATATATATATATATGTTTTCTATGTGTGTATATATATGTATGTATGTATGTATGTATGTATGTATGTATGTATGGATATATATATATATCAATGATTTAAAAAAATCTCCCAAAGAACCCTTAATACCCAAACGTTTTGGTAGTTGAAGGCAGTCCTCAAAGGTACGACCGCTGGGGATCGGTCAAGAACAACTGTTTTCCTGCAGCCTTATTTGGGTTTGGGGTTTGGGGTTGACAACCCTAAACCCTAAACCCCTAAAGTTGAGGGTTTAGGGTTCTGGGGCTTATGGCACCGGGCTTAGAGTCAAGTTTCGGGGGTACGAGAGCTTGAAATAACCACTTCAGGACCGCATGTGGTTGCACCTGCATCCGAAGACTGTTTGTTTTCTTTCCCCTCAAGACAATCAATGGAGGTTCATGGGTGTTATTGAACTGTTTTGCATATGACATGTGCTGGTTGCCTTTTAGCGACTTACTTGCCGCGTCATGGCCACAGTAAGCCTGCTTGTCTTCGAAACGCCCATGAAGTTCTCAACATCGATTTGCAGGGGTGTTTACTGCCGGAGTGGTAGGCATGGTGTGGCGGCAATGCAGCCTGCCGATATACATTGCTTGCGTTCGCATTAATGCGTGTCTTTCTTTCTAGAATCGTACGACCCTAAACCTCCGATCTAAGTCTAGAACAACCCCACATGCCAAAGATTCTCTCGGCTCCGATCCCAAAGCCGGTCTTTGTCGTGGACCATCGGACGCAGTAATTCTAGGTTCCTGAGTAGTACTTCTTTGCCCCTTTAATTTACGGCTCCCTCTTCGAATATTAGGAAGAAGGGTACCCTTAATACTACAGTATTACTAACCTGGCTGTCGGATGTCGGGCCCGAGTGGCTACCAATATTGCTCCTCAGGGCTCCTTAGCGCAGTTTAGGGTTTACCCATAGGCTCCATTGTAGTTCCTTTTTGGGATTACCTCATTATAAACCCACAACAAGGAACTATAATGGGGCCTATATAGGCAGGGTTTTCAACATAGCAAGCCTTACAGAGTGCGGACCCCCTGGAAAGGATTGTGTTGGGTAACCTCTCCTTGGAACGGATACAAGATGAACCCCTACAATATCTCAGTATTCTGGGGCCCTTAGAAAGGCGGTAGTATAGAAGCCTCAATAATTAATTACCCGTACTATTTTGGGAGTTCCTTATGTTTATTATACTATAAATGACCCCGAAACCCTATTCTAATTAATAAGGCCCTTACATTGATTAAGGGTCCTTACAGAAGTATGGCTTTCAGACATCCCCCCACCTTAAACCTTCAACCCTAAAGGCGGTAGGTTCCTTACAACAGTATTAAAACCCTAAACCCTAAACCCCTAAACCCTAAACCCCTAAACCCCTAAACCCTGAACCCTAAAGGCGGTAGGTTCCTTACAAAAGTATTAAATTCCTAAACCCTCAACCCCCAAACCCCTAAACCCTAAACCCCTAAACCCTAAACCCTAGTATGGCTTTCAGACATCCCCCGCCCCCATAGACGCTAAATGTCTCCTTACTGTCAGGATTCTGAGCTTACGAATCGCTCTTCACGGGATCCGTAGATTTAGGGTTTAGGGTTCAGCGTCGAGGCCGTAAACCCCTATGTCCTAAACCAAAGCTCTACAGTAACCCCCTTGTAAAAACCTTCATCATAGAACATTAAAGTGCCACAGCTCCACTAGGGCCCTCACCCAAACCTTCATGAACTCAGATGGTCAAACCAAGCAAGCGCCAACTGCATCCGCCGCACCATGCGTTTGATAGCCGAACACAGAGAGCCCAATACCCATATTCCTTAGTTAAGGGGTATTGGGCTCTCTGGGAACCAGCGGCAGATGGCGCCTAAGAGGCGTATCGGTGGCTCGGGGACGCCCGCCAACTGCCCAGTCATTCACGCGAGGTTCCCCCCAGCACCTGGGCGGTTCTAAACTAGGCCCCCGTTCTGCAGAGCACACCGCTGTTTTGGTACGGGACCCTAGTTTAGAGAACTTCCCAGACGGTGCATTTTTCCGGAATCAAGGTCCGAAAAGGGCCGCTCAGAGACTGAAAGTTTGGTGAAGTGGATATATCACAACTGGATCCCTATCTCAGAAGAACAATGTTGTTGACACTAAACCCCGGTTTCGGTGTTGCATTTCTTATGGCCTGGCAAAAATGGTCGAGGCATCCGTGTGCTGCAGAGCAGCATTTCAAGGCAAAGAGAGCAGAGGCAAGTGTGGGTGCTCAACTCCTTGATGCGAGCCTGAAGATGTTTTTCCTAAAGGTCGAAAACCCCAAAACCCAAGACCCTAAGTTTGGCTGTTCAACTCCCTAAGTGCCCATGTGCCTGAAAAACATATTCAGCATATGCACATGTAGAAATAGGTGTGGGTGTGTGTATATATATGTGATTATATGTGCATACACCTGTTAGTCGTTATTTACAATAACATGTAGTAATAACAGCTATGATCATCATCATCATAATGGAAATACTTGTTATTATAGCAACAGTGATTAAAATCATCGTCATACATAAATCATAGTCATCGCACTAACCATAAAACTTCGAATGGTGGCAGAAACAGTAACAATACTAGTAACAGTAAACCCTAAACCCTAAACCCTAAACCCTAAACCGTAATAATACCACGAACCCCGGCACCTGGGAGAGCCCTGAGGAAAGTCGCTGTCAGCTTTCGCCTTCTTTGTATTCCTTTTGGGCAGGGGGATGGTTTAGGGTTTAGGGTTTAGGGGTTCAGGGTTTAGGGTTTAAGGTTTAGGGGTTCAGGGTTTAGGGTTTAGGGTTTAGGGTTTAATGTTGAGGCTTTAGGGTTTGAGGTTTCGGGTTAATTTAGGTTTAGCTTTGGCCGGCCGGAAAGGGTTACCTCCGGTCCAGCTTCGATGGGTGTGCAGGTGCGTTTCTTTGAGTTGTGGATCGCTGAAGGGCTCAAGGGACTTAATAAGTAGGGTTAGATTTTTCTATTTGCGGTTCTAAGTGCCCTAGGTAGGATTATCCATGTCACAACCGTCCTTGTGCCTTACTCATTGCTTGTACTAAGTCCCATGAGCCTTTAAGTGATGTTAACCTGCACGCTGAACCCGCCGGCTGAATCGTATTTGTGATTTTGTGGTCGTCGATCGGGGGTAAAGGGTTTAGGGTTTAGGGTTTTAGGGTTTAGGGATTGGTAACTTTTCAGTGTCTCACCGAGGTGCTCATTCGATCCACGCATGAAACATGTTGGGGCATTTAAGCTACAGGAGCTACTCTGGTAAGCTACAGGAGCTACTCTGGTCTGTCATCTTGAAATCCGCTTTTAAAGATCTCGTGGCTGACCCTGGGAGCCCAAAGACCGATATTTGAGGAATACACACCTCAAATTCTACAAGGCTGCTTGCTAAAACCCTGAACCCGAAGGGTCAATCATCGACGGGCAGCCTGATGCGGGAAGGTCCTTGTTTTTGAAAAGAGCGTGTGAGGTTTAGGGTTCATGATTCAGGTTTGGGGTATAAGTTTAAGGTTTAGGTTTGGGTGTGCGGGCTTGCTGTTGGCTTTCATTACGGCTCCAGGTCCTAGATGAGAGTTCCTGGCCTTGAGCCGCCAAAACTTCCTTTGAACCCTAATAATATAATACAAGGGCTTAAATAGTTACCACTACTATTTTGGAGGTTCCTTATTGTAATTCTAATACAATAAAACCCAAAAGCCCTATTCTAACTAATAAGGACCCTACACTAAGCCCCGGGTTTAGGGTTGAAGAGGTGTGGGGTGTACGAAGCGGGCAAGCACTTGCGTCTGCAAATCTCAATCATAGCCTAGAGCAGCCGAAAGCGGCTGCATGCATAGCTGTCTCCTGCATGGGAATGTCTCAAAGTCACGGATACCATGTCGGGCTCAAGAGGGGTCCACGATCGGCTTAGCACTGTGTCCGAAAATCGATCGGGACGGTGACTTTGAGAAGTCTCCCAGGAGGCTACTCGGATTTCCAATGAACCTCACTGTGTTTTGGGATACTCCGGAAGTTTGAGTTGATAGTGATGTTTAGGTTTCTGCAACGTGTTATAAGGCTGTTGTAAGGGGTGTAGGATTATAGGTGTTGGGCGGTTAGTGCTGCACTCGCTCAGCACTGCATCGTGCTTTGTAGGGGCTATGTAAAGTTGTTGCCAGGGCGTGTTTTTTCCGGTTCGATAGCAAGTGACATTGGCAACTCCTGTCTACTTCCGGCACCCTAAAAACCCTAAACCCTAAACCCTAATACACTAAACCTTAAACCCTAAAATGCGTTCATGTTTGAACCAGGGTCCTTGGAAAATGACAGCCCGTGTTTAGTTGGCTTGAGGTCTTAAGTCTTAGACTCCAAAATGCACCTGAGCAGGTATTGGGGTTGGTTTAGGGTTCAGGTTTTGGGGTTTAGGGTTTAGGGTTCAGGCATGCGGTTGGGTTTGAGGGAAATGCAAAGCCCCAAAGGGAGCAGTCATGGTCTCCAGAGTCCCAGCCCTCCACTAAACCCTAGAACTCCGGACGTTGAACCCTGAAAGTGGTTTAGGGTTTAGGTTTTAGGGGTTTAGGGTTAAGGGTTTAGGGGTTTAGGGTTTGGGGTTAGGAACCCTGAAAGTGGGACCCCGAAACGCCCAACCTCCGGACCTTGAGCCCTATCAGCACCGAACCATCTCCAGGCTTCCAAGATGGCATGAAAGCCTAAACCCTAAACCCTAAACACCCAGAGAGCCCAATACCCCTTAATTAATGACGGAATAGACCTTGAAATTTTCAAGGGGCCTCGTAGTACGATTTAAACTATATCCCTAAATTAAAGGGGTATTGGGGCTCTCTGGGCATCCTTAAAACCCTAAACCCTAAACACTAAACCCTAAGCACTAAACCCTTAAACCTTAAACCCTAAACCCTAAACCCCTAAACCCTAAACCCTAAACCCCTAAACCTTAAACCCTAAACCCTAAACCCTTAACCCGAAACCCTAAACTCTAAACCTTAAACCCTTAACCCTAAACCCTAAACCAGGATGTCGGAGGGCGGTCCAAGCACTTGAGGTTCAAGCATTCCAGCGCTAAGCCTGAGGCGGTTCCTGAGCATGCCTGCTTCCTGCTTACGGCTATTTAGGGTGTAGGGGTTTAGGCTTTAGGGTTTAGGGGTTTAGGGGTTTAGGGTTTAGGGCTTTAGGATTTAGGGTTTGGGGCTTTAGGGTTTAGGGTTTAGGGGTTTGGGGTTTAGGGTTAAGGGGTTTGGCCAGAGAGCCCAGTACCCCTTGATTATGAACAATATTTAAAATCGAAAATATTTAGCCTCTTATGATTTAGGGTCTGTTCCTGAGTGGAGGGGTATTGACGACTAATATAGAGGCCTTGACTAAGATTTTAAATATCAAGGGCGCTACATGGAGCCATACGAGCCCTAAGATTCTAACGCCATAGAAGCCCTTGTTAACAATCACCCCTATAAGCCCCTAGGTTTAAACCGTCAGAAGTCTTAATCCGTGGTGAACCCCAAGGTCTGAAGCCATAACCCTCGCACCTGCATCTTCGACTACGGGCTGTTCTAGCGGTTCTGCCCTTAAGGCTAAATGTGGGCAGTTCTCGAACTGAGGGTCCCCTTTTAACTGTTTAGGACCCCAATATAGTGCGGCACCCTTATCATAAGGACCCCAAGCCCTGAGGGTCCATGTACCCAAATAGTATACACTTTGGCCTTAAAGTAGTCCCTGTATAGGTACTTTGGAGCCAAAGTATATACTATTTGGGCACATGGACCCCTAGGGAAAAGGGACCTGAAAGCCCAACGACATGACACAAACCTTTTGCGGCCAAGTGCGCAGACATGCGTAGGTGAAGCCCTCGTCACCCGAGCAGCTGGGGTTTGTTTAGGGTGTAGGGTTTGGGGTTATCAGGGATGTTGGCAAGTGCATATCGGAGTGATTCGGAACATGGCCTCTCAATGTTTTGCTTTTGCTTTTATGGGTTGCTAGATACAAAAACAACTTGCTTAGTTCTTGTCTCGGGAATAGACGTTGTCTTGACAAGGTTTTGACTTGCGGGCTGTTCGAAAGGGATCCCAGACAAGGCGCCAAGACAGCTAATGCGCAGAAGGTTACAAGGCATCCTCGCATTGGTAGCTATTCCCAACAACTTCGGATGTCGGACTACTTATTACTTATTACTCCACTCCCCTAATAATCCCTCTATGGTTGCATTATAATGTACCCCAGATCTTATTCAACTCACTAAGGCCTCTATAGTCAAACCCTATACACCCCTTGTAGAATTCCTTATAGAGCCCTTCAAGGAACCCGTTCAATGAACCCTATTCTAATCGTGAAAGCCTCTATAGCACCGTTACATAGGCATACAGCCAGGTTCCATTTCCTGTTAGGATCCCCTTCGGAAGAAGTTGTCAGCACCTATGAGCCACCTCAAGGCTGGGGGTTTAGAGTTCTGCGGAAGGTTTCGGGTTTAAGGTGTAGGGCAGAGCAAACCCCAGATAGATTTTAGCGCGGCTCTTTCAAGCCGCCGGAGACATGTATCAGCTTGCTTGAGCTGCACATGCTACATGCTATGAAACTCAGGCGTGCCCTTGGATTTACAACCTAACATTATTGGTGTTGTCGGAGTATACACCCAGGTGTGTCATGGGACCTCTTAAACAAATCGTGTTCATGCCGTGTGAGTGGGATTGTCCTATGGGTGCATGTGTTGAAAAGGTCTAGACGGGTTCCCTGGGCCGAGTTCTGTACCGAGATATCATGTGATGCACACAGCGTAGCTTCAGACTCTAAAAGGAGCCCTTAAAGGAACCTTTATAGAAGCCCTTACATCAGCCCTTAAAGGAACCTTTATAGAAACCCTTACAGCAGCCCTTAAAGGAACCCCTATAGAAACCCTTACAGCAGCCCTTAAAGGAACCCTTATAGAAACCCTTACGGCAGCCCTTAAAGGAGCCCTTAAAAACCCTAAACCCTAAACCCTAACCCTAAACCCGAAACCCCTTAAAGAAATTCTTTGGCCATCTGTCAGCTGAGTAGCAGAGTCGGCAGCCTTGAGTCTTGCCTCCCTAAAACGAACCTCCGTTCTGAAGTTATCCCTAAACCCTAAACCCCAAACCCTAAACCCTAGGTTTAGGGTTTAGGGTTTAGGGTTTAGGGTCTAGTAGACCCGAAGCCCATTTGGGACCATCTACCCCTATTTGAGGGTTCCTGGTTGGGATGGTTGCTGAGATTGGAAGAAGGCAAGAGACTTCAGAGTTTTCGCGTGGTAGAAGGATAATATAGGGGTTTCTAATAATTACCGACAGTATTCGGGAGGTTCGTCATTATAATGATACTATAAAGGACCCCACAACCTTGTTCTTATTATTAAGGCTCCCACATTACTGGGCAGAGGGCCGTTTCGGGCTCACTCTGCTAGTAAGGCATGGTACTTTCGTATCGCTAGATGCATGAAGTGCTAAGGTACTGTTGATGATATAAATCGTGCATTACCACGTTAAGGACCCTAAGCTATGGGAATTATGGTCTATGCCGCATTATGGGTAATTCCGGATGTATATCATCAACCGTATCCTTCCTTTGGATCTTCGCGCCAACCCTAAAACCCTGAGCCCTCACAGAAATCAAATGTCCTTGACCTGACACCCGGTGCTCACGTCGAAGCCTTGCAGCCAAAGTTTGGTTCCGGGTTTAGGGCTTTCCAGCTTATAGTTAGAGCGAATCTGGAGGTCGAAATGATCGCTCAGCTCTGGCTTTCCGGGTTTCCACCCAAACCCGAAACCCGAACCCTAAACCCTAAACCTTAACCCTAAACCCTAAGCCCCCTAAACCCGAAATGCCCGAACTCCCTAGCACCGCTAGCGACCTAAGCCCTGGATTTTTCATGACACCACAGAGTCCTGAAGCCTGAAAGCCCCCAAGCCGTAAGGAATTAGGATTTTTGGGCTTTGGGTTTAGGGCCCTAAACCCCAAACCCTAAACCCTAGAGTTCACCTCTAAACTCATAGTAGCCCTAAATCCGGACTCCCGCAACGGCGGGGCGAGGATGAGGCCGACCCGCGCGCTTTGTCGTTGGGGCTTTTGGGTTGTTTCAAGGGATCTTTAGGGGTTTAGGGTTTAGGGCTGGCAGGGTTGCCGTGGGTTTATGTACACAGTTTTAGGCTAAGTTTGGTGTTTAATTGCGTCTTTGGGTTGATTATTTCAGGATTTCAGGGATTCGGGCTTTGGGGTTCAGGGTTTCAGGGTCTAGGTTGTTAGGATCTACCTGAGCCCTGCATAAACTGCCTTTTTAAGGACCTTTCTCAGGAAGTCATAACAAGGAACCCTTATCAGGTAGGCTCTTCTAGGTCCAGGTAGGGTTTAGGTCGAAGGATGTTTAGGGTGTTAGGGTCGTGCCTAAATCCTAAACCCCTAAACCCTAAACCACTAAACCCCTAAACCCCTAAACCCCTAAACCCTAAACCCCTAAACCCCTAAATCCCTAAACCCGAAACCTTAAACCCTAAACCCCTAAACCCCAAAACCCAAAACCCTAAGTTTGGGTTCAGGGCTCTACGGGTTGAGGGATGTTGGGGGGTGGCTGCCTGAGCTCAGGCAGGTCTGGGCATGTCCTCATCTCAATCATAGAGACTCCATGCCATGCCTTAGGTTTATGTAGGGCTTTCAGTTTGGGCGTAGGCGGGATTTACTGTAGGATTTGGTGTTTTACCAGGAATTTCGTGCTTCAGGGGCTTTGGGTCTCAGGGGTTCCCATCCCTAAACCCTAAACCCTAAACCCTAAACCCTACACCCTAAACCCTAAACCCTAAACCGTTTCGGTTTGGGTTTGCTTTGGGAGCTCTCAACTCGCCTTAAAGTGTGGGGGAGGGGTTCTGTGTTTGAGGGGTCTCTTCGTAAGGGATACTCTTCGTAGGGGAGTAGGTAACCTTCAGCCTCTTTGGGGTTTAGGGATTTAGGGTTTTAGGGTTTTAGGGACGAGGGGCATTCTAGGGTAAAGCGTTTAGGGTTTAGGGCTTAGGATTATATGCCATCGTCGTGGTGCTGGTGATAATGCGAAGGGTTCAAGTCAAGTGCCTGATTGTCATATACTCCATCAGTTCAAACCGGCAATGCTAGCACGCTAAGCCCGCATACCCACGGATGTTCAGGGTAAAGGTGGAAGATCCCTGGTTTTACTGCTACTGGTGCCGACACTACAACTTGTACTGCTAGTAGTAGAGTAGTAGTAGTAGTAGTAGTAGTCGTCGTCGTCGTCGTCGTCGTCGTCGTCGTCGAAGTCGTAGTCGTAGTCGTAGTCGTAGTCGTAGTCGTAGTCGTAGTCGTAGTAGTAGTAGTAGTA
>CAJNDV010001273.1:0-15226 GCA_905221635.1 Symbiodinium sp. CCMP2456
TGTTCTCAACGCGTAGCGCCAGATCTTTGCCCAGCCTTCCGCCTTCATCGGCTCTAAAGCCTTGCATTTTTTCTATGGTGTCATCCAGAAGCTTTTTTAAACGCTGCCACTGCTCATCCGTCATTTCGTCTTCCGAACTCTGCATCACGTCTGGCAAGCGCATCACTGCGCCAATTATATCGCCATCGGCCCCCGTTTTTTCGGCCAATCGCTTGAGTTGGTTCATGTACCCGGTGGCCAACTCCTCGTTAATTTGCGGGGCGCTTTCCAGTCCGGTAACCTCTGAAAAAATGGTGCAATCTACTTTTCCTCGTTGCAAAGCTTCAGAGAGAAGCTGGCGAATATCGCCTTCTTTGCTTCTAAACTCAGAAGATACCCGTAGGTTGATATCCGTTTGTTTGCTGTTAAGACCTTTGATCTCGATGGTTACTTTTTTCCCGGGCCATTGGGCTACGCTCTTGCCAAAGCCCGTCATAGAATACAGTGGCGTCATAGACGGCAAAGGTAGTAAAGCGTTTATATAGTCAACAGGTAACAGACTGTAGTTAACAGCTAAGGGAAAGATGAGTAATTATATGGAAATTCAGTGGCACTCGCCCTTAGTACTCCAAGCTTTAATACTTTGTACTCTCGGTATACAGATGGGAAAGGGGTAATTCGATAGCAATTCAGTGGAAATTCAATTGTAATTCATTGGATACCAANNGCACCTCCCAAATCCCCATACCCAAATAGTAATTCAATGGCAATTCAATTGTTGGATGGGCTCTTTGTACTTTCTGCCTTAATACTTTGTACCCCCTAACACGCAAGCAATTGTCTCAAATCCCACTACCCAAATCTCAGATCCAAAAAGTCAACAGACAGCAGACGGCAGTCCACAGAAAAGACGGGGTTCATAAAGAAATTCGATAGCAATTCAGTTGAAAATCAATTGTAATTCATTGGATACCAGTCGCATAATCTTATGTCTTTATACTCCCTACCACGCAAGCAAAATGTCCCAAATCTCACTACTCACATCCCATATCCACAAAAGTCCGCAGTCAGCAGACAGCAGTCCACAGAAATTACAGGGTTCATAAAGAAAATCATGCAAGTAAATTAGCACCTAACCTTGATACTTCCCGTCTTAATACTTTGTACTACTTTCTATACAAACTCACCAAATACACGCCTGTAAAAATCATGATGGCAGAGATTACCGCCACCAAAGTGAGCTGATCTTTTCCCATGGCAATGGCCGCTAGTGTGGCTACCAAGGGCTGCAGATAAATGTAAAAGCTCACCGTGGTGCTGCTAACTATTTTAAGTGCAAATACGTTGAGTAGGTAGGCTAGAAAGGTGGTAAACATTACCACGTAGGCAATTTCCAAACTAATTATCACGGGTAATTCTAACCACTCAACTTCCTTCAACTGATGGTAGCCGAAAGGAATAACGTACAGCAAACCTATGGTAAAAACCCAGCGAATTACCGTGAGCGCTTTGTACTTGCTCATTAGCGGTTTCACCACAATTAGGTATGCCCCGTAACTGGCTGCGTTTAAAAAAACCAAAAGGTTGCCCAATGACTTACCACGATCAAAAATGCCGGTGATGTCCTTACCCCGGCTAATGAGAAAAATAGCTCCCGCCAGGCCTAGAATAATCCCTGCAATACGCACCGGTTTGATGGGCACTTTTAAGATTAAAGCTGAAAGAAGCAGCACAATAATTGGGTTGGTGGTCATGATCACCGAGGCGTTGATGGGCGTGGTGAGGTTAAGGCCTTCAAAGAACAAGAGTTGATTGGCGGCCACGCCAAAAAATCCCGCTAAGGCAAAGCGCAGCCAATCTTTGCGCTCAACTTTCTGGCTTTCGCGGAAGAAGGCCACGAGGTGAAACAGAAAGGTTGCTCCCAAGGCGCGAATGAGAATAAAACCGCGCGGCAAAACGTATTCAGGCATTACGTCTTTAGCAATGGAATAATTTAGCCCATAAATAACCGCCACCGCCAATAAGGCCGCGTGTGCTTTAAGAAGTTTGGAATCTTTCAGCTTGAAACTTTTTGCAAAGGAAAGGATGTTAAAGAAAAACTGCACGATGGGATATTAATCCTAATATTGTTCTTGCTTATATTTTAACAAGCAAGAAAAGAAAGCCACATGCCCGATAAATATTTAAAGTTCAACACCTTAACCATACACGGAGGCCAAAAACCAGACGAAAGTACCGGAGCGGTTATGACCCCCATTTTTCAAACATCAACGTATGCGCAAAGCGCACCCGGAACACATAAAGGCTTTGAGTACTCCCGCTCCAAAAATCCTACGCGCACTGCCTTAGAAGCTTCCATTGCGAGTTTGGAGGGAACGGATTTCGGCTTGGCCTTTGGCAGCGGTCTGGCCGCCATTGACGCCATTCTAAAAATGTTGCATCCGGGCGATGAAGTAATTTCTACCAACGACTTGTACGGGGGCTCCCACCGCCTCTTCACCAAAATATTTGCCAAATACGGCATCAAATTCACTTTCGTGGGAATGGAGCGGGCCGCGGATATTCAGCAATATATTTCTGCCAACACCAAAATGATTTGGGTAGAAACGCCCACCAATCCCATGATGAATATTATTGACATTGCGGCCATAAGCAAGCTGGCCCAAAGAGCCAATGCCTTGCTGGTGGTTGACAACACCTTTGCTACGCCTTACTTGCAAAGGCCAATTGATTTAGGTGCTGACATTGTAATGCACAGCGCTACAAAATACCTCGGAGGCCACAGTGATGTAGTGCTTGGATTATTAGCCGTAAAGGATCAAGCCACTGCTGACCAGCTTCGCTTTATACAAAATTCCAGCGGTGCGATTTGCGGCCCAATGGATGCCTTCCTCACGCTGCGCGGCATCAAAACCCTGCATGTTCGCATGCAGCGCCACTGCGAAAACGGCAGGGCTGTTGCCGAATTTTTACGAAGCCACCCACATGTAGATGCGGTTTATTGGCCAGGCTTCGAAAGCCATCCCAATCATGAAATTGCCAACAGGCAAATGACAGATTATGGCGGCATGGTGAGCTTTCGCGTTAAGCCAGACACTTTTGAGCAAGCTGGCAAAGTAGTTTCGGCTTTAGAGGTTTTTACCCTGGCTGAATCTTTGGGCGGAGTAGAATCTTTGGCTGGCCACCCAGCTAGCATGACCCATGCTTCCATCCCCAAAGAGGAGAGGTTAAAGAACGGCATTACTGATGGCCTCATCCGCTTGAGCGTAGGCATTGAAGACGCTGACGATTTAATTGCAGACTTGAAGCAAGCGTTGGAAAGATAAATCTGCGGGGCCTAATCTGAATTTTTTAATTAGTGAAAGGGCCTTCAAACTTTTCCGGCCTACTGTTTGTAAAGCTTTGTAGAAATTCGGCAGAATTATTGATAAGGCGCGCCAACTTTCAGTAAATTTCGGCCAGTAATTAGCAAACAAAATGCTCAAACAGCAACTCAATCAAAAATTACTGCAAAAGCTTTCCCCTCAGCAAATACAGCTGATGAAGCTCATTCAGTTGCCCACTCAGGCCCTTGAGCAAAAAATTAAAGAAGAGATAGAAGCCAACCCGGCACTAGACGATGGGCCCGAACAAAAAGAAGATAGTTTTGAAGATGAGTTTGACAATTCAGAATACGACTCTGAGGGCACCGAGAGCATTGAGGCCGATGAAATAAACGTTGACGAGTATCTGAGCGATGACGAAACGCCTGATTATCGCATGCGCGCCAACAACTACTCTAAAGATGACGAGGACGCCCAAATTCCCATTTCAGGAGGTACCACTTTTAATGAATTTTTGCTGAGCCAAATTAGCACCATGCGGCTAAGCGATGAAGAGCGAAAAATAGCCGAATATTTAATTGGCAACATTGATGACGATGGCTACATACGCAGAGAATTGCGCGCCATAGTTGACGACCTCGCTTTTACGCAAAACATTTTTGTGGAAGAGGAGCAGTTGGAAAAGGTATTATTCAAGGTGCAACAACTTGATCCGGCCGGGGTTGGCGCCCGAAATTTGCAGGAATGCCTTATGCTTCAACTGGAGCGCAGATCAGAAACGCCATCGGTAAAACGCGCACTGAAAATTGTAGAGGATTACTTCAACGATTTTATAAAAAAACACTACCAAAAGTTGATGGACCGCCTGGATATTGATGAAGATCAATTGCGCACGGCCCTTGACGAAATTAAACACCTCAACCCCAAGCCGGGCAACTCAGGAAGCGTTACCGCGCGTTCGGTACAGGTAATTATCCCCGACTTCACCATATCAGTAGAAGATGGCGAGCTGGAGCTGAGCCTTAACTCGCGCAACGCCCCGGAGCTAAACGTAAGCCGCGAGTACAAAGACATGCTGGAGAGCTACAAAAAAAGTCAGGAAAAAAGCAAACAGCAAAAGGAAGCGGTAATGTTTGTAAAGCAAAAACTAGATGGAGCCAAGTGGTTTATTGAGGCCATCAGGCAGCGCCAACAAACCCTGCTAATTACCATGAGTTCCATCATGAACTTCCAAAAAGAGTACTTTCTTACCGGTGATGAGCGGAAGTTACGCCCCATGATTTTAAAGGATATTGCCGATGAAATAGGGATGGACATATCTACCGTTTCGCGGGTAGCCAGCAATAAATATGTAGCCACGCCCTACGGCACCTTTCTCATAAAAAACTTTTTCAGCGAAAGCATGAAAAACGAGGCGGGCGAAGACGTGAGCACCCGCGAGATAAAAAAGATTCTTGAGGATTCAATTGCCGAGGAAGACAAGAAAAAACCACTTACCGATGAACGCTTGGCCAAGCTTTTAAAAGAAAAAGGCTACCCCATTGCCCGAAGAACTGTGGCCAAATACCGCGAACAGCTCGATATTCCAGTAGCGCGTTTAAGAAAAGAGCTGTAAAATGAATAAGCTGCTGGCCAATTTTCTCTCGTATTTGCTGCATCCGGCCCTCTTCCCCATTTTGGGGGTTTTTACCATTCTGAAATTGCCACCATACATTCAAAGCTCTCAGGTGATCATGCTTACCGCGGCCCTGGTATTTTGCGGCACGTATTTAATACCCGTAATGGTTAGCCTGTTTCTGTACCGCCTAAAAGTGGTAAGTAGTTTATTGATGGTAAACGCCCGCGACAGAAGGCTGCCCTACGCGTTCGGAGGACTTAGTTTTTACGTTACTGCCCTGGTGCTGCGCAATATTGAGATTCTGCACGAAGCCTATTTGTTCCTGCTCGCTTCGGCCCTGGTAATTATTGTTCATCTGTTTATGCTAAATTTTAGCAAGCCCAGTGCACACCTTGCTGGTATTGGCGGCTTTTTGGGTTTGCTTATGGCCCTCTCAGCCAAATACAGCATAAACTTACTGCCCGTTATTGCCCTAAGCTTATTCTTTAGCGGCCTTTTGGCCGCCTCGCGTTTTTACCTGAAAGCTCATTCCTGGGGCGAAATAATTTTTGGTTTCGCCAGCGGTTGGCTAATTATTTTCTTGATTCTGTATTTCTACTAGAAGCTAACCGAAAGGCCAACGGATAGCGGGCGCAAGGTGCTCAATTCAGTTTGGGGAGTAGTGGACGAAAAATCGATTACCACGCCATTTTCGTAAAGGTCGGTGAGCCCATAAGCGGCAAAAAGCGAGAGATACCCAAAGCCCACTCGCACGTAGCCATCCGCTCTAAACCGAGCTACATCTTCCAATCCATAATATTTTTCACGCACCACATCGGTTTCGTATTCTGCATAGGACCCCACTTTAACCCCGGTACGTAAACCGAGGTACAATCGAAAGAAATTGTCGTTCTCATTGGGGTTTCCGCGCAAGCGAATTTCCAGGGGCAAGTAAACGTAGCGCAGGGTTTGTTCAATGTTTTCATACTCACTCTGGGCGATTATTTCATACACCTCCTCACCCGTGGTTTGCACCGATTGAATACGCATATTGTTGTGAAAATTTTGGCTGCTATATGCGACCCCTGCGCCCAAAGCAAAGTTTTTTGAGAGGGTCCACTCCGTCATAAAACTGAAGGTATGCGAATTGCTAAACCATTCTTGGGCCATTCCCGCAGGAGCGTTGAGATAAGTAACGTGGGCTGCATCGTAAAAGAAAAAGTCTTCAGAATCAGGTTTCACCTGGGCCAAAGCCTGAATTCCCGAAAAGGCGAAAAGCAATAGGAGTGTTCGTTTTTTCATAAATGTAATTTTTAGCGCCAAAATAGTTGGCCCCTGCCGGTTTATAGCTAAACCAAATATACGTTGTAAAGATTAAGCGGCTAAATTCAATTACTTTTGCGCGAAATTTTAATCCCAAAGCCATGAGTCAGCATTTGTCTGAGCAGGAGCAACAAAGAAGAGAGTCGTTAAAAGCTTTACGCCAAGCAGGTATAAACCCCTACCCGGCTGCCGAGTATAAAACCACCCACACTTCTAAACAGGTTTTGCTTGGCTTTGAGCAAAACGCTGAAGCTGATGAGTGGCAGGAGGTTAGCCTTGCCGGCCGAATGATGACCAAGCGAATTATGGGCCAGGCCTCTTTTGCTGACCTCATGGACCACGATGGCCGGGTTCAGCTCTATTTAAACCGGGATGAAATTTGCCCCGGTGACGACAAGAGCCTCTACAACAATGTATTTAAAAAACACCTTGACATTGGCGATTTCATTGGCGTTAAGGGTAAAATTTTTCGCACCCGCATGGGGGAAACCACCCTCGAGGTTAAAGAACTAACGGTTTTGAGCAAATCGCTGAAGCCGCTGCCCATTGTGAAGAAAGACGAAGAAGGCAATGTGTACGATGCCTTTACCGATCCGGAGCAACGCTACCGCATGCGCTACGTAGATCTGGTGGTAAACGATGGCGTACGCGAAACTTTTGCCACACGCAGCCGAATTTTCAGCGCCATGCGTGAGTTCTTTAACAGCTATGGCTATCTGGAGGTTGAAACGCCCATTTTACAACCCATTCCCGGAGGTGCAGCCGCACGACCATTTATTACCCATCACAACGCCTTGGATATGCCGCTTTATCTGCGCATTGCCAATGAGCTTTACCTAAAACGATTAATTGTTGGAGGCTACGAAGGAGTATACGAGTTCTCAAAAGACTTCCGCAACGAGGGCATGGACCGTACCCATAACCCCGAGTTTACGGTAATGGAAATTTATGTGGCTTACAAAGACTATTTCTGGATGATGGATTTCACCGAGCGCATGCTAGAGCACGTGGTGAAAAGCATCAACAAGGGGCAAACCAATGTAAAATTTGGCGACAAGGAAATTAGCTTTGAAGCACCTTTCAAGCGCATCAGCATGCGCGATGCCATTTTGGAGCACACGGGCTTTGACATAGACGGAAAAACCGAAGAAGAACTGCGCACCGCTGCCAAAGACATGCATATTGAGGTAGACGAAACCATGGGCAAAGGCAAGCTGATTGACGAAATTTTTGGCGAAAAATGTGAGCCCAATTACATCCAGCCCACCTTTATTACTGATTACCCGGTAGAAATGTCGCCCCTGTGCAAGCGCCACCGTGAAAACCCGGATTATACCGAGCGCTTTGAGCTGATGATAAACGGGAAAGAAATTGCCAACGCTTACAGCGAGCTTAACGATCCTCTTGATCAGCGCGAACGCTTTGAAGAACAACTGCGGCTATCAGAAAAAGGCGATGACGAAGCCATGTTTATTGACCAGGACTTTTTACGCGCCCTGGAATACGGCATGCCGCCCACATCGGGCATGGGCATTGGCATTGATCGTTTAACCATGCTGCTTACCAACAAAAGCTCTATTCAGGAAGTATTGTTTTTCCCGCAAATGCGTCCGGAGAAAAAAGCCAAACAACCCGATAAAAAGGACTTTGAAAAAATTGGCATTCCTGCCAAGTGGAGCGAACACGTTATGCAGGTGTACAAAACGGTGGAGGAGCTGAAAAAACAAAAACCCACCCAGGTGCACCAAAAAATGAACGGCTATCGCAAAAAGAAAAAGCTGGATATTCCTGCCTTGCAACTGGAGGACGTGGAAAGCTGGGTTAGTTAAAATCGGAAATGCCACCCCAGTCGCTTCGCGCCAGCCCCTCCAAAGGGGCACAAGCCCACGCCAAAGCTGGGTCGCTTCCTCTATCCCCCTTTGTAGTGGGTACCGCCTGAGGCAGTGGAAGCGAACCAAAGACTTCTGCGAAATTTAGTTTCTCAGATTCACTTGGGATAACTGGGTAGGCGAAAGGATCTAGCAACTAATTACTAGCGTCTTAAATCTAGCTTTACCCTTCAAAACCATTCTTACTNNCAGCGGCATAGTGCTGGGTTTTTCTCAATGGTTTCTTCCCCGCCAGGGTGGGTAAACTTGATGTTGCCCTTAACCAAAAGGGGGCCGTTTTTCACCACTTGAATCGCAACATCTCCATCGGCCTCAATCGCCTGCGGCCCGGCAGCGTTTAAATAATAGGATAAAGCACCCGATGGGCATTGGTCAATTTGGCTTTTGATTTCGGAACTGCTGGCGCCTTCCGTATTTACCCAGGGCTTTTTGCCGTAGCGAAAAACTTCGGGCAAGCCCCGCCAGCACTTTTCACTGTGAATGCATTTGTGCGGTTGCCAAACTATGGTTAAATCATCGTTTTTATATTCTTTCTTAGTCGGTTTAATACGCATTGTTGAATTTTATTTAAAGATAAGCCTTTGCGCTCAAAGCGAGCCTTCCTTCTTACTTTTGCCAGCAAAGCGCGCTATTGAAACTATTTCCTGCTGATTTAAGCTCCCAACTCGATTTTGACCATATCCGCAAGGATTTGGCCAAGCTTTGCTCCAATCCCTGGGGCAAAAATCTCAGCTTGGGTTTAAGCCCGCTGCACAACCGCAAATTGTTGGAAGAAACCCTCGCGGAAACCGATGAGGTATTGGCATTACTGCTGAGCGATGAAAATTTCCCATCGGCCGAATACGAGCAATTGGGCGAGTTTCTGAGCAAATTGCGCATCCGCGGAAACGCGCTTACCGAAGAGCAGTTTCACGCCATACGCAGCACCTGCGATGTTTACACCTACCTGTTTCGGTTTTTAGAGAAACAAAAGCTGCGTTTGCCTTCGCTTTGGGAAAAAATTCAATTTCACCCGGTGGAGAAAAAAGTGAGCGAGCAAATAAGTGCCGTAATTGACGAACACGGGCACATGCGCTCCAACGCCTCACCCGAGTTGGCCCGCATTCGCAGGGAACTGGTAAAAAGCCGCGCCAGTGCCGATCGGGTTTTTAGCCGCGCGCTGAAAAAATACCGCGATAAAGGCCTGCTGGCCGATTTTGACGAAAGTGTTTCGGAAAACCGCAGGGTGCTGGCCATTGCCAGCAGCTACAAAGGGCAAGTACAGGGCATTTTTCACGGCAGCAGCAGCAAACAAAGCATCGTTTTTATTGAACCGGGCGAAACCGTAGAAATAAACAACCGCATTGCCGAACTGCTTGACGATGAAAAACAGGAAATAAAACGTATTCTGCGCGAGCTCACGGCCACTCTTGCGCCTTTCTACGAGTACATAAAACGTTGCACCGAGCTGCTCAATTGGCTCGACTTTACCCGGGCCAAGGCCCTATACGCCAAACGCGAAGATTGTTGCCTGCCCGGAATTTCTGAAAAGCCAGAAATACGCTTGAAAAAAGCCTATAACCCGGTGTTGCGTTATTTCAATCAGCAAAAAGAGCGAGAAACTATTCCGCTTGACGTACACCTGAATATTAAACGCAGAATTTTGGTTATAAGCGGGCCCAATGCGGGGGGCAAGTCGCTTTCGCTGAAAACGGTTGGCTTGCTGCAAATCATGCTACAAAGCGGTTTGTTGGTGCCGGTGCACCGCGACAGTAAAATGAGCTATTTCTCTCAGCTCTTTGGCGATATTGGCGATGCCCAAAGCATAGAAAATGAGCTCAGTACCTACAGCTCAAAGCTGCACAAAATGCGCCACTTTTTGCACGCAGCCGATGACGACACGCTCTTGCTGATTGACGAGTTTGGCTCCGGCTCCGACCCCGAGTTGGGCAGCGCCATGGCTCAGGTTTTTCTGCAAAAGCTAAACAGCTTTAAAACTTTCGGCATTTTCACTACTCACTTTAACGCCATCAAAGCCCAGGCTGCACAAACCGAAGGCGTGGAGAATGGCGCCATGCTCTTTGACCGCAAGACCTTTGAACCGCGCTATTTGTTGCAAATTGGCAATCCCGGCAGCAGCTTCACTTTTGAAGTGGCCCAAAAAAGCGGCATTGGCAAACATTTAATTGAGGAAGCCCGGGAGCGGGTGGCGCAAAACGTACTGGAAGTAGACCAACTGCTGGTACAGATTCAGGACGATAAAATTGCGCTGGAGAACATTCGCAAACGGCAGGAAGACGAAGTGCAAAAACTAAAAAAGCTTCAGGCCCAGCAGCGCGAACGCATCGCCAAACTGGAAGACAAGTTGGGCAAGCAAACCAAGCTCAACGAAGAAGCCGACCGCTTAATGCACTATGGCCAACGCTTTCAAAAGCTGCTGGACAGCTGGATGGAGCAGAAAACCCAAAAAGACAAAAAGGCGGTGGTGGCCCGCTTCATCGCTATGCTCAATCAGCGGGCGGGCGAGGTGGAAAAAACCGAAAAAACCACCCATAAAAAGCAGAGCAAGGCCCATCAGCAAAAAGTGGAAAAATATACCAACACTGAGGTGAAAGTGGGCGATGAAATACGTGTACTGGACTCCGGCATCACGGGAACCATTCTGGAAAAACAGGGCGACAAATACAAAATAGCCCTGGGCGGGAACCTGACTTCGCTCATGGAGCGCAAGCGCTTCGTACCGGCCAGCGCGCCCATCGGCCAAAAGCCTAAGAAGAAAAAACGGAAAAAGACGTTTAACAAGCCAAAGGATCAGGCAAAGCAGAACCCCAAAGAAAGCGGAGAAGATTAGGTCACATTGCTTCAACGCTGAGAAGCGAAGTACGCTAAGAACCGCCAAGCCTTAGCGTAACTCTGCGAACCCCGCGACTGTCCGTTGAGGTAAAATCAACTATCTCATGAACCACCACATCCATAAGGTCTAACTGAAAACCCTATTTTTGGCCGAAATCGAATTTTACCTATGGAAGAAGTTGTTTCGGATGTGCCCTTAATTACCAATGACGCTGTGACATTTGGCATTTTAATGGGCCTTTTGTTGCTAATTTTCAGATTTGGAGAAACCCCGGTGGGTACAAAGGTGTACAAGGTGATTCCCGCACTTTTGCTTTGCTATTTTCTCCCTTCCCTCTTCAGCACCTTCGGCATTATTTCACCCAAATGGGTTGATATGACGGCCGCGCTCGAAGCTTTGCAAAGTGCCGGTTATGACGTAAGCTCCATTAACAGCTTTAAGGCTTTTAAGAACTACGTCCTCAAAAACGAAATTCCAAAATCAATTATTGAGCCCCACATCGGCAAAAGCCAATTGTATTTTGTGGCCAGCCGCTATTTGTTGCCGGCCAGTTTAATTTTACTCACCCTGAGCATCAACCTCAAAGAGGTGTTTAAACTGGGGCCAAAAGCACTGGTGATGTTTATTACTGGTACGCTGGGTGTGGTAATTGGCGGACCAATAGCCATCCTACTTTTTAGTTTCATTGCTCCTGATGTAGTGGGTGGCGTAGCGCCCAATGAAGTTTGGCGCGGCATGACCACCATAGCCGGAAGTTGGATTGGCGGAGGCGCCAACCAGTTGGCCATGTATGAAATATTTAAGGAAGGAGATGCCAACCTCATTTCGGGCGGCCTTTTTAGTCAGATGATTACGGTTGATATTATTGTAGCCGAGGTATGGATGTTTTTCTTGCTGCTGGGGGTGGGCAAGTCGAAAAGCCTCGATCGCTTTTTTAAGGCCGACTCTACAGCGGTAAATAATCTCAAAGATCATATGCATGAATTTAGCCAGCGTTTGGCCCGGATTCCCTCATTCACTGATCTTGTGGTAATTTTCGGCATAGCCTTAGGTGGCACCGGCCTGGCCCATCTCGTATCCGATTACCTGGCGCCTTTCATTTCAGAAAACGCACCCTATCTGGCAGAAACCTTCAGTCTGGGCAGCGGCTTCTTTTGGCTAATTGTAATTGCCACCGCCTTTGGCCTGTTTCTAAGCTTCACCAAGGCCCGCAATTACGAGGGGGCCGGAGCATCAAAACTGGGCAGTGTTTTTATCTACATCCTGGTGGCAACCATCGGCATGAAAATGGACATCAAAGCCATTTTTGACAACCCGGGAATTTTCTTGGTAGGCCTCAGCTGGATGGCCATTCACGTTTTGCTTTTGGTAATGATGGCCAAGCTCATCCGCGCACCCTATTTTTTCCTGGCGGTGGGCTCCAAGGCCAATATTGGCGGGGCGGCATCGGCTCCGGTGGTGGCAGCCGCTTTTCACCCCAGCCTGGCTCCCGTGGGCGTATTGCTGGCGGTACTTGGCTACGCCCTAGGCACTTATGCCGCCATTTTGTGCGGTTATCTTATGCAAATTGCGGCTCCTTAATTTTTACGATGAAAAAACTACCCCTCTTACTCCTAATGACCGCTTTCGCGGGAATGTGTTTCGGGCAATCCGCAGAAGCCGATGCCGAGACGATACGCTCTATTTACAATCGGGCGCTTAGGCAACAACAGGGCTATAAATGGCTGAAGGAACTGACCGATATCGGTCCGCGCTTTGCCGGCACCGAAGAAGCCAAAACCGCAGTTTTTCGCTTTAAAGAAATATTGGATTCCCTGGGCTTTAAAACACAATTACAGGAAGTAACCGTACCGGTGTGGCAGCGCGGCCCACAGGAAAAGTCAAGCTATAGTATTGATGATCAAACCTTTGAATTAGACGTTTGCGCCCTGGGCGGCTCGGTAGCTACACCAGAAAACGGTCTGAGCGGTGAGGTGGTTGAAATCACCAGCTTCGATCAATTGGACAGTGTTGATCTGAAGGGTAAAATTGCCTTCTTCAATATCCCCATGGATCCCACTTTTATCCGCACTTTTTATGCCTACGGTTCGGCCGTAAAGCAACGCTGGGCAGGGACGGTAGAAGCAAGCAAGCGTGGCGCTAAGGGCGTAGTTATTCGTTCGCTTTCCAGCAGCATCAACGATTATCCCCACACCGGCAGCATGACCTACGCGGGCGCAGAGAGAAAAGTACCTGCGGCTGCGCTCAGCACCCGTTCGGCTGAAAGGCTAAGCCAGGCGCTAAAGGAAAATGAAAACCTAAAGCTGGCTTTGAAAATGGGCTGCCAATGGCAAGACAGTGCTACTTCTTACAACCTGGTGGCCGATTTGCCCGGAACCGAAAGTCCGGATGAGTACATCCTGATTGGCGGCCACCTGGACAGTTGGGACCTGGGTACCGGAGCGCACGATGACGGAGCCGGCTCCATGCACGCCATGCATGCCGCTTATCTTCTTAAAGAATTGAATATCAAGCCTAAACGCACTTTGCGCCTGGTGTTTTTCATGAACGAGGAGTTTGGTTTGAACGGAGCCAAGACTTATGCGAAAATGGCCAAAGCCGAAGGCATCAATCACCTGATTGCCTATGAAAGCGATGGTGGTGGTTTTTCTCCGCGTGGCATCAGCATGGTAGCGCCCGACAGCATAGTAGAAAAAATTCGCGGTTTCCGTGATTTGCTGGAACCCTACGGCATTCACCGTTTTGGCGTGGGCGGTGCCGGAGCCGACATTAACCAAATTGCTGCCGATGATATCGTAATGATTGGCATGCGCCCGGATTCGCAGCGCTACTTTGAGGTGCATCACAGTGCCCGCGATGTATTTGAAAACGTAAACGCCCGCGAATTGGAGCTGGGCTCAGCTACCATGGCTTCTTTTATATATCTGCTGGATAAATATGATATCGTAGCGAAGAAATAAATTGGTCTTCGACTATCGCTCAGGCTGACAGACGTTTAGGCCAGCCCGCAGTCTGTCATGCTGAGCGGCAGTCGAAGCGCACCCTGCCAGCCCGACCTTGGCGGGAGCTTGACGAAGGGCACGCTGCTGTGTCCGCCTTTGCCGTGCATCGTGCCGATACGGCACACGGTGGCGGGAGCGGCAGTCGAAGCGCTTACCAGGCTTATCGAAGGGCCCGCTAATTAGCATTAGAACTCTCTCACTCTTGATGGAAAATAAATGATAGGATTACGATTTGAAAAATATACCGGAAAGCATAAAAGTCCCTTTGAGCGGCTTTTTGACGTTTTCAAAGAGCTACTATTACACACTTCCGGTGATGTGGAAGAATCAATAGACTGGCTGCGGGAGCTGGATGCCGAGTACAACCTGAGCGGAGATGATTACAGCGTGGATGAGTTTTTGGAAGACCTGAAAAAGAAGGGCTACCTGCGCGAGGAAATTGACGACCCCAACGGCAGCGGGGGCATGGCCATGACGGCCAAGACCGAACGCACCATCCGGCAAAGCGCATTGGAGCAAATTTTTGGCAAACTGAAGCGCTCACAAAGCGGCAATCATAGCACCAAATATACCGGAGCGGGTGACGAGCAAACCTCCGACCTGCGCAACTACCAGTTTGGCGACAGCCTGGATCAGATCGCCATGAACGAAAGCATTAAAAACGCTTTTGTGAATCAGGGCATTGACAGTTTCGGCATGACCCAAAACGACCTGGTGGTCAATGAAACCCAGTACAAGGCGCAAATGAGTACGGTGCTGATGATCGACATCAGCCACAGCATGATTCTCTACGGGGAAGACCGCATTACGCCCGCCAAGCGCGTGGCCCTGGCCCTGGCCGAGTTTATTAAAACCCGCTACCCGAAAGACACCCTGGATATATTGGTTTTTGGCAACGATGCCTGGCAAATTGAACTGGAAGAACTGCCTTATTTAAAGGTGGGCCCTTACCATACCAACACCGTTGCGGGTCTTGATTTAGCCATGGACCTGCTGCGCAGAAAAAAGAACGCCAACAAGCAGATCTTCATGATTACCGATGGCAAGCCCAGTTGTCTGAATGAGCCGGACGGCACCTATTACAAAAACAGCATGGGGCTGGACGATTACATCGTGAACAAATGCTACAACCGTGCGGCCGCTTGCCGCAGGGCCGGCATTCCCATCACCACTTTTATGATTGCCCAGGATCCGTACTTGCAGCAGTTTATTCAAAAGTTTTCGGAAGCCAACAAGGGCAAGGCTTTTTTTACCGGACTGAAAGGATTGGGTGATTTTAT
>CAJNDV010001275.1:1691-15216 GCA_905221635.1 Symbiodinium sp. CCMP2456
GGGTACATGGACCCTTAGGGACAGCTTCAAGATTACTGCGCCGGACCGATAGTTCGACCCACTAGCTTGAACATGCTACAATACCCAGCCCCCCACCCTCTTCCCCATAGAATCCTAACCTTGTGAGCCCTGGGGCCTCCTCCGGAGGTCAAAGTATAATATTTTACTTGTAAAATCGGGGTAGAAATTACTCCGCCAGCCTGCGTAGAGTACAAGACACTTAGAGGTACTCCGCTACTCCGCAGGAGCGTGTATGGTAGATAATACACATATAGCTCGAAACTTTCGGCCCGGGGATGTATTCCTCAGGGTTCCTCATTTTAATTATCCTACAAAGGAGCCTGCACCGCTTATCTGATTGCTGTTTTTTTGGCTCAGGGTTTAGGGTTCGGAGCATTGATTTACTGTCGCTAGCATATCAGGTGCATACTGTGTACAAAAAGGCAAATCACATTGTGGTCTTAGGCTACGTCAATGTTTCCTGATTGTGTTTTCTGGCTCAAGGTTTTGCAATTTCGCTGTTTACACATTTTCAGATAAAGTTTCGCCACATCAGCATACAGCACGATTTGGTTGTATCATGACACCGCTTTTGCGCATATTTCCAGATTATCGTTTGCGGTGTAGGGCTCTGTTGATTGGGAATTTAGTGCATTCGAACTGCAATTTACCAGCACAAGCGCAATCATTGTGCACTGTGTTTTCGTATTTCATGGCTAGTTCGCACCCATTTCAAATATGTCGCCCATGAAATTGGGATATGTTGTGGTTTTGCACGTCTTAACGCATGTGCATTTTTTCACGGACAACAACGTCAAAATATACGTTTACACACATATGAATGTGTTTGTTTCCATGAAAGCAAATGTACCTTTAGCATTACTCCTAGTTGCCCGGCTGTTTTTTGTTTTTCGGATCGAGGATTAGAGCGTCTCCCTGCTATGCATTTCAGAAAACAACACGTCCCCCAGCTTGAAGTCCCCAAAGCCCTAAGCCTTAAGTCGTTAAGCCCGACACACTCACCTCTCAAAAAGCCTTGGCTCTGGTAGAGCCTTTCTAGTAACCCTTTCATGTAACCATATAGTAACGGTCCCTCAAAGAAAACCCTCAACCCTAAAACCTTAAATCCTGAACCCCAAATCCTAAACCCTGATTCCTAAACCCTAAACCCTAAACCCTAAAGCCTAAACTCCTTGAAAGATCCCTTGAAAGGGAACCCATGGAGCAGATTGTTTTGAAAGCGTGGGCGAATTATCCTTAGAGGCTGAGAGCGCGAGCAGAGGACTTGAAGGATAGCTAAGGTTTAGGGTTTAGGGTTTAGAGTTCAGGGTTTAGGGTTTAGGGCTTAGGGTTCAGGGTTCAGGATTTAGGGTTTAGGGTTTGGGGTTTAGGCTTAAGGGTAGGAATACTATGTGGTTCTAGAATCGGGTTCCCTTAAGGGTTTTGGGATCTACTTGAAGGTTTGTGGGACGCAGTAACTAGGGTTGTAAATGTTGCGACTATACGAATAGTTTGTAACCCCGGTTAAGGTACTTATAAGTGTACTTGAAAAGTCCCGTGAATCTCCAAGTAGGGTCCATTCAGGGTTTGTGATTTAGTGTAATAGAGGAGCCTTCATAGAGAGGGTTCAGGGTTTAGGGCTGGAGTTAGTGGGTTGAACTGGGGTTTAGGGGCCCCTATAGTGAGAGCAGGGTCTTGCGTGCATTTCCTAAAGTTCCACAAGAGCTGCTAGGGGATTCTGTCGCTAGCTATTCCGCCCCCTATTGCAGGCTCTAAATCATTGCTTGGGTTTATGGAGATAAGGCTTGAGGTTTTAGGATTTCACGGCTTCGGGTTTAGGGTTTAGGGAAGGATCGCACAGAAAGGTCGACAAACCCCAAGTCAAGAGCAAGGGCGACATCCCTAAACCTCGATAGCGATAGAAATCTTATAAATTCTAAACCCTAAAACCCTAAACCCTAAACCGTGGACTCTAAACCCTAATCCCTGACATCCATCAACGGATCCGATGCGCAGGATGACGACGAACCCATGCTGGAGTGGCCGCTGGCCCCAGCATTTGAGTGTCAGACCCCTAAACCCTAAACCCCAGAGCTCCAAAAGCCCTAAAAGCGCCAAATTTTCGGGGTTCATCCTTTGCTCAAGCCCACAGCTCCTTCATTCATCCGAAAGCACGACATGTTAGCGGGCCCTCATGGCTCACGTACCTTCAAGGGTACCCAGAGACTCCAATATCCCTTAATTAAGGAATATACCTTAAATCATATTAGGGATCTTACTAAAATTTAAGGTATATTCCTTAATTAAGGGGTATTGGAGTTTCTGGTTCCTTAAGGGTTCCTTAAGGGTCCCAGAATAGGGTGCTCTAAGGGTGGTTATTTAGGGCTGGATGTGGGAGGGGGGGGGGGTGGGATTTTGTGGTTACAAAAGTATATGGCATTTGGGGCTTAGAGAGTGTATACTAGAGATTCGTCAACGGTTGGAAAGTATTTGTAAAGCACCTTGGGAAACGCTATGTGCATGGATTGGATTGGTGCCTTGGGCATACTCGTACAAAGCCATACGAAACCGACAAGTAAAAGTACATAGACCCGTGTGGCTAGCTCCTTTCTACATCTTTGCGCAGGGTCATGTCATCATTGTAAGCATTGGAAAAGTACGAACTCATCTTTATTCATCTCGCTCATGATGGTATAAGAGTTCAAGTCATCGATACTGACAATATTGTGGTGGCATTGTCTTGGCCAGGTTCCGGCAATGTCGGTTACGGTCAAAATCGGACTGCTCAGTGGCAAGACCGCTGATGTGAGAGCTGGATCTGATGAGAGCGTCGAAACATTGGCACGTCGGGCGCAGATTGCGCTCGGAGTCGGGAAAGGGCGGCTGGTGGACGCGCTGGGAAACGTTCTGGACGTATGTGCACCGATAAGGAATTCCAGTTTGGCGAATGGTGACTTGCTTACTCTGCACATCAGCCGAGCTCAGGCATGTGGCTCGTTCAAAGCGTTGGCTGTTATTCTTGGGGATGGGTCGGTCGCGACTTCGGGTTATGCTGTGCAAGGTGGCGACAGTAGTGCTGTGCGGGATCAACTGAAAAATGTGCTCCACATCCAATCAACGGGTGACGCTTTTGCTGCCATTCTTGGTGACGGATCCGTCGTGACCTGGGGTGACGGAGAATATGGTGGCGACAGTATTGCTGTGCAGGATCAGCTGAAGAATGTGGAGCGGATCCAAGCCAACGCCATGGCATTTGCTGCCATTCTACGTGACGAATCGGTCGTGACGTGGGGTGACGCTGGATGCGGCGGGGACAGCAGCGCTGTGCAGGATCAGCTGCAGAACGTACGTCAAATCCAAGCCGCGGTTGCCGCTTTTGCTGCCATCCGCGACGACGGATCTGTCGTGACCTGGGGTAATGATGAATGTGGTGGGGACAGTCATGCTGTGAAACATCAGCTGAAAAATGTACAGCAGATCCACGCCACTGAGGATGCTTTTGCCGCCATTCTTGACGACGGAACCGTCGTGACCTGGGGTGATGCTGAATGCGGTGGCGACAGCGACGCTGTGCACGAACAGTTGCAGAATGTGCGGCAGCTCCAAGCTACCGAGGATGCTTTCGCTGCCATTCTAAACAACGGATCTGTTGTGACGTGGGGGCATGTTCAACATGGTGGCTACAGCAACACGGTACAGGGCCAACTGAAGAATGTGCTTCACATTCAAGCCAATCCATGTGCTTTCGCTGCCATTCTTCGCGATGGATTTGTCGTGACCTGGGGTGATGCTGGCCGTGGTGGTGACAGTACTGCTGTGCAGGATCAGCTGAAGAATGTGGAGCGGATCCAAGCCACAAGACTGGCTTTTGCTGCCATTCTTGGCGATGGCTCTGTTGTGACCTGGGGTGATGCTGACGGCGGTGGTGACAGTACTGCTGTGCAGGATCAGCTGAAGAATGTGCAGCAGATCCAGGCCACTTCCTTAGCTTTTGCCGCTATTCTTGGAGATGGGTCGGTCGTGACCTGGGGTGGTGCTGAATGTGGTGGTGACAGCAGTGCGGTGCAACATGAGCTGGAGCTCGTGTACCACGTCCAAGCCTCCCACGGCGCTTTTGCTGCGATTCGAAGTGATGGAGCTGTCGTGAGCTGGGGTCATGCGCAATGTGGTGGTGACAGTGGTGCTTTTTGGGGGCTTGCATGAAGGACCCAGATCTTCTAGGATCCCAGAAGTGAGGGATTTGCCTTTAATGGTTACAGCAGTAGTAGCATCCCGAATGTGGTGTATGTCTTGTGTACTCAGTATAGCCCCTAAACCCTAAACCCTAAACCCTAAATTCCTTGATTAAAGGGCTTCGGAAGATCTGGCCACATCCCTCAAGAGGGGCAGAAGATGTGCGGAGGAGCATCGCAGCGTTGATAAGCGGAGGATCATCGACTGAGTTTAGGGCTCTAGGATTTAGGGTTTAGGGCTTAGGGCTTTAGGGTTTAGTTTAGGATTTAGAGTTTAGGGTTTAGGGCTTTAGGATTTAGGGTTTAGGGTTTAGGGCTTTATGGCTTAGGGAAGTAGAGCCATAATTTTAAACAAGGGGTCAGGGGGCCCAGAAAAAGGGGGTGGGGCGGGTGAAGGGGTGGGTGAGACTCCCTACAGAGAGCCCAAATCCATTGGAGGAGGCGAGATTTCACTGCAGGACCCTTGGGCTCATTTTCGGGTTCACACAGAGGGACCCCCCTCCTACCCCAATAGCGCTTTTCAGGGGCCTCTACAGCTCCAAGTGTACAAAGAATACCCACTTTGGGGTCAAAAGTCTATACACCCTAAACCCTAAACCCTACGTATAAATGCCACCTAGCTGCGCGGAATCTGTTGTTTCGCGCTAAGCAGTATCATTGTAAACCCCTAAACCCTGAACCGCTCAATTGATGAGTCTGTATGTCTGAGCACCTGCCCTGGCCATAAACAATATACATTACATATGCGCGCTGGACATTATGCTCGGCCAGCCGCTTCACTGGTCCAAACAAGCACTGCAGAAGCTACTTGTGAGCCTCCTCGCTCCCGATGGCTACTGGGCGTGCCGGGGCGTGCCGGGCCGATCCTGGCCGAGGAGTCCAGTACTCTGCCTGCTTTTCGCGCCCAAACCACGCCCGATGGGTGTCTTTACGCCATTGCACACGCCGAGGAGCGAGTTGCATGGCAAAAGGTCCTCTTAGAGCAGGCATTGACCATTCCAGCGCGGGCTGGACTGTCCACGGTAGAATGTCGACTGCTGATTACTGGCATGTGCCGGAACATGGTTTCCATGGACGACGCACACACCTGGTGTGTTGATGTAAGACGACGGGTCGGAAACCATAGAATGTACGAGAACCTTCCCGGGCCATGGAGGGACATGGCCAACACTATCAGAATGCTGTCCTTGTCTCATCGGTCGACCTTCAGTTGACAATCGACAAAACGAGGGGGGGTCGCGCGAGGGCGATGCGCGGTTTGCGTTGGCTGGGTTACCAAGATGGTTGCAGCTGAGACTTTTCTACTGTGTATTTGTTTGTTGCAGTTCTGAACTTACCCGGCAATGCGGCTCGTCCTTGATTAGTAGGAGGGAACAACCAGCCTCCGCCATCAGCCCTGAACTGTATGGCCATTCGGCATATATGCCCTCAAGACTGTAAATCATAAAGGGTGGTAGGCTTTAGGATTGGAGGGGGTCCGATAGTAGGGACCCTTTCTTTAAAGAAGTACATTTTGCAGGATGATTTGCTTGAAGCTTTCATTTCCAGTCTCGGCCGCCGCGAAACAGTTAGCTACTAAACCCTAACCCCACAGAGGGTCCAGTTACACTACCGGTATGGCACTAGCAGACAAAAGACCAACCTTGTCCTGGTTTTGAGGACCTAGTGCCATAGTAGCAGTATGTGTGTGTGTGTATATATATAGAGAGAGAGAGAGAGACTCTGGTAAACCACGAATACTTCAATTTGGCCTAGAAATCACGAAGCCCTGAACCCTGAACCCGCTTCTTTGTTTCTTGAGTCTACAGCTCAACCTGACACCTAGATTGTCGGTTCTACTTACATCAAACAATGATGGGGCTTCGTAACTAGGTTGCTATAGCATTCTATAAATAATAAGCTCCCCTTTAAGGTTCCTTGAAGGGTTTGGAGTTAGGGTCTACTTAGAGGTTCATAGGGCTTAGTGGCTTAGTATGGATAAGGTAACTATACTATAATTACTGCTAGCCGCAACGAAGGCACTGATAACTTCAATTACGCATCCCATGATGCGTCGAGTAGGGCTCAGGCTTTCTCTACGACCCCTAGAACGTCATACAGTTTTTGGAATGCCCATGTTATGGCTACTTAGGGTCTAGGGTTACGGATCCCATGAAAAGAACCGTGGGGCAGCCAAGAAACAACCCTAAGAGTCCATGTACCCAAATAGTATATACATTGGCCCTAAAGTACGTATAATAGGGACTACATGAAGGCCAAAGTATATACCATTTGGGTACATGGACCCTTAGGGCAACTATCTTCAGCTGTCGGTTCGACGAATTGAGCCCCAGGGACTTGGATGCGACCGTTGACCTCAACGTCGACCCCCCGCGTCAGGACTGGTCTCGGGGTGCTACAGGGCCAGAGACGAGGGCCGGCTATAGAAGCGAGAGTACCCTAAGCCTCCAGGTACCTACTATATAGGGCCCTAGGGGCTCCAGCATCCTATATAGTAGGTACCTGGGGGGCTTAGGGTAATTGGTCATACTGTTCCTTCGGGTTTTCTGATGGGCAAGTCTGCTATGAGTCTAGCTACTAGAAATGCCATTCAGCATGCCCCGCCACAGACTGTGACCTTCGCATAGCAGGGGTTCGAAATGGCGCAGGGCGTAGGGGCAAAGCCTAGAGTTTCAGAAGTCAGCTGAAACAGGCTTCAGGGCCAAACCCTGTGAGGCGAAACCGTAGCCTGAAACCCTGTGGAACCCTAACCCCTATACCAGACTTTTTCAAAGCGAAGACCTCGAATTTTCGTATTCGTCAGGATCCAGTAAAATCGGTGCCACTTCCAGCCAAGGGGCGTCGAAGAGCCGCTCAAGCTCCAGTTTAGCCTTCAGGGTTTTCGGGGGTTTAGGGTGTAGGGGATTGTAGGGGTTTAGGTTTTTGGGTTTAGGACCTTAAACCTTAAACCCTAAACCCTAAACCCTTTAGAGTGTAGGGAAGTGTTGATTGCCAGATTAGAGTTAGGTGTTTAACTGTGGATCCTATAGCCTACTGCTTTAACGGCAGTAATTCGTAACGCTGGGATCCCCAGAGACTCCAATACCCCTTAATTACGGAGTATACGTTAAGTCATATTAGGGATCCTACTATAATTTAAGGTATATTCCTTAAATAAGGGATATTGGAGTCTCTGACTTACCAGGTTGTAGCTGACTTTTGGGCTTGCTGAACTGACCGGCTTAGGCTTTCGGGTCCACGGGTTGGGGATTCAGGGCTTGTAGGGGTCCACCGTGTAGTAGGGTACCAGGAGGCGAACAGCGGGCCCCGCCCTTGAATGACCCCTTGGAGCAAGAATGTTGGGTGTATATTGTGTCTGTGTCTGTGGATTATTGAAAGAAGTGCTGCTGCAGCATTACCATGTTTGTACTGTCAATAATTTAAGGGCATACCGACAAGTGACATCCTTCTTTTTCGTTTCATACGACCCAACTGCGCAAGCAGCATTCTACCTAATATCCTGTGTTTTGGGCTTCTGAGTTCTCTTGTTTCACTATGGACCTCAGATATCCTTTCTCGCTTCCTCCAAATTATCGAAAAAGACTCAGGGCCTCGCCTGGCTCCTCCCGGACTGATTATTGCTGGCACCTACATTCAAGCATGTACACGAAGATGAAAAGAAGTCGCCCTTTACAATTTTGTGTTTGCTTCTACGCTGTCTGCACCATCCCATAAATAAGCCGAAAAACCGTAAATCCTAAAGCCAACCCTAAACCGCATACTTTCTTGCCGGGCGGTCAGTTCCAGACAGCCTACTATAGGGGCCTTAGTAATCAAAATTCGGTTTGGGCATATACTATTTTAGGGTTTAGGATTGTGGATGTATACTATACTATCATGACGATAAAAGCACCTAAAACAGTGTTGGTAGGTCTTTCCGCTCCTATATTATTAACGTGGTTGAGTTCAGGAGTTGTTTACGGTTTACCTGTGACCCCAAACCCTACAAAATAGTAGGTTATGACCCGGTAGAACACTTAAAATGGTAGGTTTTGGATCCCCATAATGGTAGGTTATGACCCGGTAGACCCTTAAAGCGGTAGGTTTTTTGGATCCCCAGGTAAGGTTAAGGACGTCCTCATGACGGGCGATTGGGCTCAAGAAGAGGGCTGGTCGCAAACCCGCCCTATCACCCTAATATAGGCGCCTTAATAGGTTTAGGGTTTAGGGTTTATGACCCTAATATAGGCGCCTTAATAATTACCAACACTATTTTGGTGGTTCCTTATCAGGGTTTAAGGAATATTATGTTGTGGCTTCTTTATTAAAATTATAGTATAATGTACCCCAAAGCCCTATTCTAATAATTAAGGCCCCTACACTATGCCCGAGTACATTGCGGTTTGCCGGTCTGCCAGGCCGGGTCGAGTTCTTGGCTAAGCATCACCCCTAAAGTCAAATGACAAGGGGTGCTGAATGAAGGCTACGATGGTCAGGTTGCCTTGTTACGATTACCGTATAATACATAGCCCCAAAATTCTTTTCTAAGCATTATAAGGCCCCTGTACCAGGTATCCCTTAGAACCCTAAACCCCTAAACCCTTTCAGCGAAACCTTTTGAAAGAGCACGGGCCGCTTTCAGCTAGAACTCCAGGCAAGTCGCTTGGAGCTGAACAGTGGGGGCAGCCTCGACAACTCTGCAGAAAGTGCCCGCACCTGGCAATGCAAGAAGACATGCTTGTGAAATGTGGTTCGAGCTTCCAAACCTTAGACCCCTCATCGGGCGTATTGTCCTCATGTGCTCACTATCCTAATCCGTAAACCTTAAAGCCCACTCTATCCTCTTTGAAGCTTGGCTCCTGGCGCGGCCTTGCGTTCAATTCTGAAAGGTCTGATCCTCCGAAGCATGCAATCCTGGCATCTAGATCTAGGGCTTATAGGGTTAAGGGTTTGGGATCATCCCAGGCCCAGATTCTTTAAACGCCAGAAGTCCTCGCCCTACGGCGCTTTTTGTCTACAATTCCATATACTTAACACTAAAGTCTTTATGTCATGTGACTTGTAAACCCGGAACCCTTAAACCCTGAAGCCGGTTTAGGGTTTAGGGTTTAGGGTTTAGGGTTTAGGGTTTTGGGTTTTGGGTTTAGGGTTTCGGGGTTTTTAGGGCTCAGCCTGGGCAGTAAGGGCAGCAGTCGAGTCCCTTGTGATTAAAGGGCCCGAGCCCTGGAGAACCTACCTGTCCCAGGGACTCCAATACCCCTTAATTAAGGAATATACCTTAAATCATATTAGGGATCCTACTATCATTTAAGGTATATTACTTGATTAAGGGGTATTGGAGTCTCTGGGGTTGAGGGGTATCATTGTTTGCGTCTACGTCCTTAAGAGGAGGGGTTGGTTTTGGACGCAGGTAGGGCTCTGGGGTTCCAGAGTCTAGGGGTTGAGAGCCTTGGGTTTAGGCGCTTAGGGGTATAGGCTTGAGGGTTTGCGATTGCACAAGTCCTGATGCAAAAAAGGGTCTAGGGTTTAGGGTTTAGGGTTCCGGCCGACGTCACAAGCCCGGATGCAAAAAGGGTTTAGGGTTTAGGGCCTTTAGGGTCTAGGGTTTGGGGTGCTGAGATTTGAAGGCCACCTTGACCCCCTAAAGCCTGAAACCATAAACCCTGAAAGCTTTGAAACTAACTACTAAGCCCTAAACAGTCTCTGGACGAGAATATGGGTCATACGGGTGCCTCTGCCGGACCCCTAAGATGGGCACTCTTAAAACGCCGACCGCAAGTCTTGAAACTGTAGAGCCCTTCAAGACACCCGTCCATGTCAAGTCACTCTAAGCCCTGAGCCGTTAGCCCCTAAACCCTTAACCCTTAACCCTAAACCCAGACCCCAAACCCTGAACCCTAAACCCTAAACACTAAACCGTTAACCCTAAACCTAGACCCCAAACCCCCTGACCTCCTAAACCCCCCAACCCCCTCAGCCAGAAGCCCCAAGCCCGACCACCTAAACCCCTAAACCCGTAATCCTCCCAATCCTAAACCCCTAAACCCCTAAGCCTCTCAACCCTAAGCCCCCGCACCTAAGCCCTAAGAACCCCTAAAACCCAAACACCTAACCCTCTCAACCCTAAGCCCCAAAACCTAAACCCTAATCCCTAATCCCCTAAACCCTAAACCCTGAACCATAAACCCTAAACCCCTCTAAACTTCATTCCGAGGTTCCTACACTTCCCCTTCCTCGGCCTCCTACGCTTTAGCTTCTCGGCGGAGCTTTGCAGGGCCTCGGAGCGCCGGAGTCTAGCATTCTCAAGGGTTCCTTTAGGGTTTAGGGTTCCGATAAGGGTTCCTTTAGGGCTTAGGGTTCCGATAAGGGTTCCCGAAAGGGTTAGGGTTTAGGGTTTAGGGTTCCGATAAGGGTTCCAAAAAGGATTCCTTTAAGGGGTCTAGGAGGGTATTGCAGGGTTTAGGGTTTAGGGTTGAGGCCTTAGGCGGTTGAGGGCTGAGGCTTTAGGCTTTGGGGTCTGAGAAGCTGTGCGTGCTAGCAGATTTCTGGGTAGTGGAGTGCTGCGGGAACACCAGACGCCGAAGCGTTTTTGGATATCTATTTTGCGATTCAGTTTAGGGTTTAAGGTTTTTGCAATTCAGTGAAAAATCGAAAACCCTAGAAGGTCGTATATCGGTGGGTCCTTGAAGGCATGGGGTGTTAGGCAATATACGCCGTGATCAGGGTTCCCTGATGGAGGAGCCTATCACTACATCAACCCAAACCCGAGACACCTAAACCTAAAACCCCGAATGTTCGTGAAGTGTTTGGGAGCATGTCCCTCCAGCTTCGTTGTGTGTGGGGGGCATAAGGGTTTAGGGCCTCGAGTACATCCTAAACCCTTCACCCTAGACTCTCGACTCTCCTCGTTGCAAGCACCCCGACATTTGTATGTTGATGGCTACCCTAAACCCGAAACCCTAAACCTCTTGTAGTCACTGGGGACCGGGAGCCTTTGGCAGAACCCCAAACAAAAGGGTGAGAAACTATTAGAAACATCACGGAACCCAATGTGTCAGTATACGTGGACCCCGAAAAGTCAATTCCCAAGGTAATGATAGTGTAGAAATTTGTGGTAGTAGCAGGTTGAAGCACGGAACGGAGCCTCGCAGCCAGGGTGTCAGGTGGAACGTCTAGCACGGGGGCTGTTGTTGACTTGATTTTGTGTTGTCCGTGTTTCTGCAGCCGTGATTTGGGACCCTCGTTTTGCTGCCACTTTCTAACGTATCTATCTGTTGCATACTCGTGCAGCGCTGGGTTTTGTCGGAAACTTGGACTTGGTTGGACGCAGCAAATGATGTGACGAACTATGTCTTGCCGCGACTGCAATGGCGCTGTTCCTGCGGGCGGTTAGTGCCACTTACTTATGTATCTATTCGTATCTATCGTTTGTTGGTGCTGCTTTGGGAGAGACTTGAAAATAGGACTTGCTCTGTTTACTTCCTATCGCGCCGTCAGTGCTCATTTGCTATCGCGCTGTGAAACCCTAAACCCGAAGCCCATGAAGTTTCAGGTCAAGGACAGCATGGCGGCATCCTTTGCAGAGGATTGGCTCTATGATCGCCTCGGCGCTGAGGTGCATCCAAAGGAGCCAAGGGTGCAGGGCTTTACGGTTTAGACGGTTTCGGTTTCAGGGCTTAGGATTTGTAAAAGCAAGCATATAACCCCAAACCCTAAACCCTGCAAGGATCATTGTGGCGATGCTGGAACAGGTTTACGGCTTGGGGTGTGACGAAACCCCGAACCCTCAAGGTCCTGGTCAGCAGAGTATCTCAGCAGCAGAGTGGGTATCTTGGGGGTTTAGGGTTTAGGGTTCAGGGTTTAGGATTTAGGGTTTAGGGTTTAGGGGGTAGTACAACCCCTATGTAATGTAATCCCGAAGTTAATATTTAGTTCCCATATTTGGCACTGAACTGCTGAGGTACAGCCGCAAACTTGGCTGTTACTAGTAGTTGAAAGCCTTTCGCCCTACCGACGTTCTTAAAACCTGTTGTATAGCAAAAACCCAAGCGACCTTGTACAGCCGCGTTGCTGAAGCCCTACACGGCCTCATGTTTAAACTCCTAAACGAGATTCGTCCTGCAAGGCACCGGGAATGGTGCACAACCGTAAATTGTAAACTTAACATCCTAATTTAACTCTAAACAACAAAACCGTTGGGCGGGAGTGGTCTGGGAGTTCGGCTTTACGGTCTCAGGACTGATACTGGAAAGTTTGGTGTTGCTTCGGATTCCGAAGAGTACTCGGTTTAGAGTCAGGGTTTAGGGGTTTCGGGCGAGAGAAGCCTGCTGCAGAAGGGGGTTAGGGTACTGGCCTCAGGGTGTCGCAGATTAGGGCTCAGGGATGTTTAGTGCTCCGGGTCTGAATTTTAGGTACAGCTTGTAAACTTCAAAGAGTATGATAAGCCTGGGTTTTTCATGTCAAGTTTCGTGTCATGGCGGCCCGCAACATTGGTGGTTGAAGGCCTTGCTGCGAATTTGCCTACACTCTAAACCCGGGTGCAAGCTGCCGCGACTTGAAGAGTTTGGAGCAGTTCCCCCACCCAAAAACCCTAAACCCTAGAAGCCTTCGCCTATGTTTATTTGGCACGCTTTCGTTATGGACCTGAGCGAACATAGGCATCATGGAGTGAAGCAAGTTATAGCCGTGGTCATCTCAGACTTTGAAACAAGCAATACCCTCCGAGCAAGCGGGACGAAGCCAAAGACACCTTCCATGTGTTCTGCCTTTTTGTTTAAGGGTCTTCGGTCTGTGAGATTTTGGGGCGGATGCGTCCTCAATCCTTACCTTCGCAAGTTACAACTTCATCCTAAGCTCTGCATGCAAATCCGTAACCCGGAACCCTGAAACCCATGTCGAAGCTTGGACGAAGCCCACCCCTAAGCTCAAACCCGTTAGGCCCTTAGGGTTTAGGGTTGAGGGGGCCCTTTTGCATGCGAAACCCCGGCAGGAACGGACCTTGCAGCCGGACCCTACGCGCGACGAGACGTGGAAAGTCAGCGAGGGATCCGATTTTGTAACCCATTTCTTCTGACATTGGAGTTGGATTTAGGCTTTTCTAAGGGTTTAGGCCTAGGCTTTGGCTTCAGGGTTTAGGAGGCTTTATACCCCTAAGGGGCTTAGAGTTTGAGGTTTAGGGTTTAGGGGTTTAGGGTTTGGACTCTCGCAACTCGGACTCTGCAGGCGAGGTTCGGTTCCCTAAACCCCTCTTTCACATGTATATTTAAATGTTCAGCAGATTTTTGTACCTTGGACCCCCGTTGTTCAGCAGATTT
>CAJNDV010001279.1:3214-15207 GCA_905221635.1 Symbiodinium sp. CCMP2456
AGGGCTAAAAAAAATAGGGTCCCCCTCCTCCTCCACCAACTTTTCACTAGTAGCCGGAGGAGGAGGGCACGAGGAGGAGGACAGCACTAGTACTGTCACTAGCCCGAGCAGGCCCGCCCTACATTCACGGCATCAAAATGATTCGCAAGCAGCTCTCAATGGCAGCCCCGGCGCCTACAGCACCACCAAGCAGTACCATCAAGCTTGATAGATCAGGCTTCTTCATCGAACCCACTGATAGACCCTCAGAAACTTTGAAGGGCCCAAACCTCCCTCATTCTGGGCACTATGAGCCCGGCAGATGCGACGTGTCTTCGCTGTTCAAGGCCTTCATCAACTTTTCCAACTTCGGTGCCTCGGGATGCGAGAGTTTCACAAAGCGGAGGTTGACAATACCTGCATGCGCATAGTCCATGCACAAGCGACCCTGAGACTCAGCGTAAGAATCATTCATATATATATATATATACATGTGTGTATATATACATGTGTATATATATATATAGAAAGCATTACAAACACCAAGACCATAATCATCGCATGGACAAGCATGCAGACATATCATTGATGCAGCCATGAGAAGGACAGTGCAAGCGCCTCTGCAGCTGCAGCTGCAACCGCTGCTTTCCACCCATGGGCAGCAGCCGGCAAACATGTCATGAACAATATCAAAAATCAAAAAAAGGTCTAAAGCGAGAAGACAGGCACGTCGAACGGCCACGTCCAAAAACCCAAAACATCGCGTAGCTTAGCCAGCACTCCTCAGCAGGGCCCGGGCATTTTCCTCCACCTCGCCAAAGCTGACGAGATCAAGTGCTACACCTCAGACTTCCGGGGAGAACAAGAACATCAGGGTTGTACGGTATCTCCGATGAGCAACCCCACGACAAAATGGACCTAGGGCTTGCAGGCAGCGCATAGGTGGTGCAACGAAAATGCTGTAGTTCAAGCACGAAACCATCGGATCATAATGGTTCATCCAAGGTTGCGAAGATACATTGAAGAAAAAGCTGTCGACACTACCTGGACATCATACCGTTTGTCCTCACAAGAGAGTAGCCGCTTCATATCAGAGGAAGACCGCTTCCTGGCGATTCCAGAAAACGAGAACAATCAGCAAGCGCACATCTATCCAATCCGGGAGGCACGTACCACACCACCACAGCCCCGCAACACCCGCACACCTGCAATGTACAAGCATCAACCATCCCGACTTTTCACCTATGGCAAATTCACGCCACATCCACACAGCACCGTATGACACCCTAATGAGATTTTCGAAGACGTAAACTTGCACGACCAAGCTACATCCCCGCCACAACACAGGGCTTGCTGGGGGCTCTCGAAGAAGGACCGGTCTTAGGAAATACTCGGGTATGCCAGGACAGCGAGGCCTGCCGATCAGCTAAACACCTCGAAACTTACATGGAACGAAGTGGGGTGGGGGAGGACTTGCGTACTTTAGGCCATCCTTACCCTGCCTTCTCCCCTGAAGTCAGATCCCATCCTGCCGCAAGGGGGCTGTTCTTCTTCAGGTTCTTGCCCAATGTTTCAAGCTCCTTCGTCCAAGAACGTTTCTTGACTTCGGGATACAAAGATTTCGGAATTCGGGCAGTCCGAAGTGAAGCCAACCTGCACGCTGTCGCTCAATGAAACATCAACATTCTGCTTCGTGGCTCTGGCAGTCTTGAACCGTCGCCCCTACATGGATGAGGCCGAACCACGTCTATGTGCGTTCTGAACGCCGAGCTCCTTTTCAGTGGCAGTTACGGGGCTGCCAACGAATGCGATGATCCTGTGGCAGCTTCACGGTTTCGAGGTCCCAGGGCCGAGCTAAAAGTTTGAGCATTCCCAAGGTTGAAAGTACGCGGATCTACATGCATCGTGTCATTCGTGCATACATCCATCCAAAAAATGCATACAAACATACATACCCTGTCTTTGGCTGGAGGGTCTGAGGCAAACTGCACCGTACCTTCGCTGATCGTGCTCAGTGCCCCAGCCCTTTAAGACGAATCTTCTAGAGCAGGATCTTGGAGTTTGACTGAGTACCAGCCCACCTGTCCCAAATATTGGAACATGCAGGCGGACAGAATGTTCCGGCAAAAAGCTTCGAGGAGCCAGGCAATGGCCAGAATGAGAGCAAGTGGCAGTGCATCCAACACTGCTCACAGAACCCTGCCTCTGTTTCTGCTTCTTGTTTTGCCTGTGCTTCAGGGCCTCAGCAAAGTCAAGGACAGGTCCATACAAAGGGCTCATCGCACGGGTTTGAGAGCTGCAGCGTTTCAGGAAGAGCTCAGAGTTGACCCGGAACGGACACACGGTTTGGCAAAAAGCTGAAGTTTGAGGCTTAAGGCTCAGGGGTTTTGTCATCTTGCACTCCTCCCGACCCGAAGCTGAAGCTACCGGGACGGCATGCGCTGAGATTCTAAGTCTCACACTAGCTGCGCTGTCTGAATGGCTCGGAGAAGATCGGAACTGCCACCTGTCATGTTTTGCGAGTTTGGGATTCTTGGGGCTTGTGGTGGAGGGTTTGGGGGTCAGCTCCTCGTGCTCGGAGCAGCCCGTCCCGCAACAGCCCCGAAGCGTTCTCCAACATCAAGCGGACCCTTCAAGAAGGCAGATAGATAGCCTGCATCCCACTCACACAACTCAAAGTTACGTCGGTTTGCACAGATCCTCTAAATCCAGATTCAAACATGCAGGAATTCGGCCTATGTGAACTCTGTTCAGCTCAGTCACCTCAGAACATGTTCTTCTGCTGCGCTCGCTGCCGCGCATCGGGCTTGGGCTTCAACGTCTTGGACCCTCAAGTTTTCGATAGATGGTCAGGATGTGGCTGTCATCCCGGGGCAGCTGTGGCTCCCGACCAGTCTTCCCAAATCTGCTGTTGGGGTCACCATGACCTGGAAGTGACTTGGTTGGGGTTCCGCTTCGATGACTTGGACAGATCAGGCCAAGGTTGAAAACCAACCGTACCTTCTCCTGGCGACATGACTGCAAACAATGGCATTAAGAGGCACAGCAGATATAGTCATCGTCGTCGTCGTACGAGTGTCAGCACCAGCACCGAGACGTTTAAGGGAACATGCTCTACAGAGGACATTATTGTGGCTCTCAAGCTGCTCGAAAGGAACTGAACAATGCAGTCACTGGCAAGAAATAGTCAATCAAAACGTCGATTCACTTCCCGCAGCCTCAAGCTGGGAAGCTGTAAAATCATTTTTGCTGAGAAAAAAGTAGATGCAAACGAAAAGCCTGCCGAAAGACATCAAAACTTGTAACATACGTTGATGGATACCTGATGCTCAAACTATATAGGAGCCTAAACAGAAGTGTTCTGCAGGAGGCTTGTGGACTGGCTGAGATGTCGAACGATAAGTGACATCAGCGCTGGGCTGATTCAGAGAGATGTGCTGCATAATCAGAAACTAACTCCGAGTGAAAATAAAAAACCTGCGCCAGCTGCTAATGCTGATGCTTGTGGTGAGCATTCAATGAAAGATACCGAAAGCTTCAATTCAAGCAACGACTGACTTCGAGGGGACTATCGATTTGCAACCTGCCTCGATCCGGTCTCCGGCACTAGCCAGGATGCCAACGCAGTTCTCTGGATTCTGATTGGTCCTGGCTTGTGCCGAAGGGCCAACACAAGGGCTTCCGGGATGCACGGCATGAAGTCCCTCAAGGTCGGAGGAACAGGGCAACTCCCTGAGGTCTGCAGGTTTTGGCTTGGCACTCTGGGTTTTGGGCTCGTGCCGCGCCGGAACGGGCTTCCAGGGTTTCAGGCTTTGGGGTAAAAGGGCAAAGCCTTTCAACTAACTTGCCGGCGGCACTTTGCACCACACAAAAGGTTGGCTGCATCAGTTTGTGAGTCGAAGCGCGTGGGCATGTAGTCGCCATTCCTGCAATGCGACGGGACTGTGCACACTTCCAGATTTCTTTAGAAGCCCTTTCCTCCCACCTCGTAAAATCCGAATTGTCAAGGCAGATCATCACCTCGGCTTCTGGGTTGGTGGCTCAACTTCATCTTAGGATGCTCGGAGGTAGGCATGAATGTACTATGCGTCCGATCTTCCTTCAAGGTTGATACCGCAGCTGCCTTTGTTGTTGAGAGGTGCCGGACGTTCACTCAGACCCCAAGTCTACGATCGTTCCTAGAGCTAGACGCAAGCGTCGCTCTTTTCCACGCGCCCACTCTCCACAGCTGCCCAGCCTCGACGCAACCTCAAAGCACTTGGCCAGAAAACCCTAGCTGACTTAGACTTATCCCTCAAACCGTATACACCGTAGACCAGTACCACGGGAAGATAAGAAGAACCCTGGGCCCTGGACGAGTCTCGGGCTGGTTCAAAGCGGGGTTGGGGATCGGGTTCCCATGAAAACACAGTATCGGAATTCGTCACACCATAGTTCCCCTGAAAGTCTATGCACATGGACCGGTTTTGTGGGTACGGAAGGCTTCACCGGACTCGGCCCCTCAGAAGGCTCGCTGCTGTGGAATGCTCCTCCACCACCCTGGCAGACCATGTTGGAGAGTTTGGGAGGGTTGCAGTTGCAGGCTGTGAAGCAGGCCACTGATACTGGTAGGAGAGATGAGATGTTTTCATGTCCGATCCAAATCGAGCCTATTCTCTGGAACGTGCGGATCGTGGCATTAACGAGCATGCACCGTCTTGTGGGTGCCAAGAGCTTCGCCCTCGGTCGCTCGGTCGTGTTGACACGTGTCAGAGCCATGCAGCAGCTGCTCTTGAGAGAGCGATGCCTTCTCAGCCTCCAAGTTGGCCAGCGCGGCGCAGAGCACAGTGCGCTCTGCCTCCGTTGCGACAGCTGCCTTTGACCGGGCTGCGCAGCAGGCCTCCGCCTCCTCGCGGGTTTCCTCAGCCTGGGCCGCCTTGAAATCAAGTGCCTTAGACACTGCGGCCATGCGGCGACGCAGCTGCTTCCGCCGCTCCTCTAGCTCGGCATCTGCACGCTCAAGGCCTGCTGCATGTGCATCGAGCCGGTCGAAAGCCTCCTCCTCGCAATGCAACTCCTCCCGAAGCCGAGAACACGCTTGTGCCTCGTGGCTCGATGAAAGCTGAAGGCCCTGCACCGACACCTTCACCTCCCGGCACTCCTCTTCTAGCTTCGAGCACAGCTCCGCACCCATCGCTGCTTCCGCTCGCAGCGCCTCCTCCAGCCGTGTCCGCAGCGCTGCACCTCGCTGCAGCTCCTCCGAGCGCTGATGTCCCCTGGCGGCGGCCTCCTTCTCGAGAGGCTCAATGGACAGGCGGAGCTCCATGCAGAGCTGCGCTTGGCTTTGGCAGGCGGCGCGGGTCTCCCCAAGGCACGATGCGCCTTCAGGCAACGAGGGATTTGATCCAAGCTGGGCCAGCTTGGATGTCCAACTCTCCAACTCTGGCTTGGCCTTGTCGATGCTCTTGTGGATGCTGCTCTTGAGGGACTCCACTAGCACCGGCGCAATCCTCCCGGAGAGGTCCAAGTCCTTGGCTTCACCATCCCGGAGAAACTGCTCGAGGCGAGTGCTCAGCCGATGGCAGGAGCCTTTGGAGAGTTCTGCAGCCCTCAGCTTCACCCTGCCTTGCACCTCTTGCAACGTGCTGGAAGGTGAGCTTTGCACCTCAGCCGCCCGAGCCGGCCGAGCAATGAGAGCCTCGTACTGCGACAGCTCTTGCTCTGCGATGCGCGTTTCGACGAGGCACAGCTCACGAACGTGCTCGACCTCACAACGAACTACCTTCTGTGTTGTCTCGGACAGCGCTGTAGCATTCGTCGGCTGTGCATTCTCTGCCTTGGAACTCCGACTCGTTGCAAGGGTGGTCACCAGCTTTTGTAAGTGCTGACCATCCAGTTGTGCCAGAGCTTGCCGGTGCGCCTTCTTCAACTCGGCATGCTCCTCGTTAGCAGACCGAAGCTCCTGCGGTACACTATCAGTGTCGGGAAGGCTTGGCTGCGAGAGCTGGAGTTGGTAGTGCTCTACGAGGGCAGAGAGCTCCTCCGCCTTTCGTGCGCTCGACAGTGCCTCTTGCTCCAAGCTCCGGCAACGGTCCCAGGCGGCAGCCACCTTGGCAGAGAGCGCTGTCTTTGCCAGCTCCAGCTTTTGCACGCCGGTGTCCGACCCGCCGGTATCACACAGAGAGCCCTGGCCCTCCCCGCTCTCTAAAGTTAAAGTCTCAGCCTCAGCAGTCTCGGTCTCCTCACCATCCAAGCGGCTCCGAAGAGCTTGAGCCAGAGCTGCGACTTCCACGGCTGTTCGCCGGAAGCTGGCGACAGACGCTCCGATCGAGTGTATCTGCCGATCCGTGTCTTCGCATACCTGCTTCCTCTGCTGGATGCGCTGAGAAAGCTCTGCACACGTGCCCTTGGCCTTCTGTAACTGCTTCTGCTGCTTGCGTAAGGACGCTTGCCTCTGCTTGCTGTCTTCCGCACGCTTCTGTGCCACAGTGGCCACTTCTGCCTTGGCCTCATCGACAAGCTGCTGCAATCTTTGCCGCAGCTCTCGCTGCTCACTCGCGTGCTGCCGCGCAGAGTCCTCAGCCCTCTTGGCTGCCTGGCGCAGCTGCGCGGCCTCTTCCCTGACCTCGGCAGAGCGAGAGGCGGTTGAGCTCTCTGTGCGCCTCTCCAGTTCTGCTTGGCACTCGCTTAGGAGGCCCTCGGCCTGACGTGTGGCCAGCCTCTGCTTGCGCATCGCCTCATCGAAGTTTTTCTCCAGCTCCAGCGCGGCCTCTTCGGCTTCCCGGTCCTGCTGGCGCCGCCGCTGTCGCTGCCTCTCCCGCTCCAGCTCTTCCGACACGGTACCATGCGCAGAGCTGGCCACAGGGCGGCTGGAACTTTGCAAGGTGCGGTCAGTGCGGTCGCTGTGGTCGCCGGCTACGGAGCCGAATCCGCTGCGCGAGGACTGCGCGTCCAGAAGCCGTCGGCTTTCGACAATAGCCTGCCTGGCCTGGCTGGCAATGCGGTCCACGTCTTCACCTCACGCGCAAATACGCACACTTTACACTGGACAAGCTCTCGGACTCCGAAGCCCTCTATAAGGTGAAGCTCCAACACTGAATTTGAGACGCGGCGCCTGCTTCGGAAGAGGGTCGCCGGCCCAGCTCGTTGGATGGCCTTGAAGCACTCGGAGTCTGGTCGGGCTCTTTGGCCAGCGCCATGGGCAAGGCTTTCAACCAACAAGTTCAAGTTTGCTGTTTCAGGGTTCTGGGTTTGTAGGAGAGGCTGTGTAATAGCTGGCTGTGTGGCTCATGGAAGCTGGAAGAGATCCATGCACAGGAGCCGAGCATCGCGCCGTTCGCTCATGGCCCCAGCTTTCAGCAAACTCGGGGCCGATGACTCTCACGAACTGCTGGAGGGTGGCACTACATTGATCGAGCGCATTTTCATGCACCCGGCTTAGAGAGCCTAACATGCCAGCAGACTCCACTGCCTTCTGCACCTCACCGGGGTGTCTCCTTGGTGAGGCAGAAGGCATATGGAGGCGCTGGAAAGCAAGGGCTGGAGGGACTCTATCAGGCACGCTATAACGTGAACATACCGAACCCGGCCCTTTCCGGAGCTTCGGCACGTGTGGTAGACGTCTCGTGTCTGGTAGGATAGTAGGCAAGCGGCGATGCGGATCTCTCCAGGGTCGTTGTCCCCTGGCGTAAGCAGAGCACGAACTACGACAGCACAAGCATACACAGATAACCTAACGCTGCCCCGATAGGGGCGGACATCAGTCAAGAGGTTTCGAGCCATGCAGCTGCACCGGTTGCTGTTGGAGTCTATTGTTGGAGCCTCTGCACGATATTTTAGAACAGTAGAGCGCCACCTTCGATGCGGTGTCCAAGGTTTGAAGCACGAGCCTGGGGTTCACGCCCCTGCTTGTTTCCAGCGGCGCAGGGCTCCGTAAAGGATGACAACCGCGACTCGGAGAGAAACTGCCCAAGCGCCTTCGTCAACTGCCGGAACAGCAGCGGCCTCGGTCCGCTCCAGCCACTGTGAATGCAAGAGCGCAGTCGTCGAGGCACTGTAAGCACATAAAACTGAAGGCTCCTTTAGCTGAGAATTTTCGTGCTTCAAGATTTGCAAGATTTGGGAATACGGGGTTAACGCCTGAGGTCTGCATGGCATAAAGCACAAGGGGCTTCCCAACGAGTGAGTTCTGACGGGGTTTCGGGATTAAGCGGGCACAAACAGACACGCACACAAAGTCTGGGTACACATGTATGTATGCATGCATGCTCGTGCATGGATACAACGATCAACAGAGAGAGAGGGAGATGCAGAGAAACAGGGTGGGAAGGACATTGGTTTTTGAAAGGTTGCCCAGAAAGTGGATACCTGCCCATCGCTTTCTGTGTACATCTCTGTAAACACTGTCTTGCATGTATGCGCGTATATACATATATGTCTCGATGTATCTAGACTCCTTCACCGACTGCACCTGTCATAAACCTCACAAACTCAACAAACCCAAATAGAAGATGCTTCACCTCACGTAAGTGCAATATTGAAGACCCCTGCCGTAGGACAGACACTCGGGAAGTAATCGTGAACTCATACATGTCAGCAGAATGTACATGCATTACACATACATACATGTTATCTATCTACATACACAGTCATTCGCACACACACCCATGCATAACATTAATGCATGTATGCATCCTTCAGTCCATCCGTCCATCCATACATACATACAAGTACCCTGACACACACATAGACAAGGTATGCGTGCATGCGCACACACATACACAGAAACACATACACGTGCATGAACGCATGCAGACAGACATACACACCAACTAACACGCACATGTCTTCATGCATACCGAAGTGCATAACTGATGCATGCACATCTGCTGACAAGCGGACGGACGGACGGACAGTCACTCAGAGAGACAAGCACATAAACAAATAGCTAGATGGACAGATGCAGGCTTACTTATTTTACTTACAAGTCAAACTATGCTGCGTGGTACACATGGACATAACTGATCTATGTACAAAACCGCATGTCTGCAAACCTGGATGCATGCGGACACATATTGACATCAATGCACGTGCACACAAACGTGTATATATATATATATACATGTGTACATTTATATACATATATACATATGTAAGAGGAGGACCTGTGTTTCTCCATTTATCTGTATACACGTATATAGATATATACGTATAATCATATATGTATATACATATAAATATGTATATATATATATATATATGTTGTGTGTGTATGAAATATATATATATATATACATACACATGGATATATACATACATATATGCATATGCACCGATATGCATACATACATATATGTACATATGCATATATGAATATGTACATAAATACGTATATACATACATACACATGTGCATGTACACATATACATACACATGTACACATGTGCAAACACGTATGTATGTATGTACGTATGTAGACATATTTGTGTATATATGACCATGTGCACATACATATATATATATATAATATACTGTTATAGATGTATGTAGATATCTAGGTGTGTGTGTGTGTCTGCGTGCATGCATGTGTGTGTTCGTGCATGTGTTTGTAGGTGTATGTGTGTATATATATATATCCATATATATATATTTTTTTTTTATTTATTTATTTATTTATATATATATATACATACATATGTACATACATAAATATATATATATACATACGCACACACACACACACTCAGACGCTTTCGCATGTCATTACATGCCGTGTTGCCTTGCAGTACTTTGCAGTACACCACATTACTTTACACTACAATACAGTACTGCATTGCAATACATTGCACTGCATCCGATAACCTTACACTAGATTAGCTGAATTAAATTACACTACAGTACCTTGCAGTACGGCACCGTACAGTACAGCACACTGCTTACCTAACATTACTTTCCACTGCACTACATAACGCCACGTTGCACTACTTCCTTGCTGCCTCACATTCGTGCAAACAACCTGCATGCACACGTACTTAAATGTATGGATACATGCATGTATGCATGCATACATGTGTATGTTTTTACATACCTACATACAAGCACATGCATACAGGCGCAACATAAAGACGCCCATGAATTTACACATGTAGACATCAAGACTCTCTGTGTGCCTCTCTCTCCGTCTGTCCGTCTCCGTCGCTGCCTATCTTTGGCAAAATCTGTCTGTCTGTCTGCCAGGTTTCTGTCGGATGTATGTAGGTACCTATGTATGTAGGTACCTATATATGTAGGTACCTCTCTATGTATGTATGTATGCATGTACATATGTACACATGTATGTATGTATGTATGCATGCATGCATGCATGCATGCATGCATGCATGCATGTATGCATGTGTGCATTGTTTATGTATGTATGTATGTATGTATGTATGTATGTATGTATGTATGTATGTATGTATGTATGTAAATATGTACGTACGCCATGTATCTGTGTATATCGGTATGCATGTTGTCGGAAACAGAGAGAAACAGAGAGGAGCTTGCATCCGTACAGACGCACCTCTACATGTTGTGAATAAGTGTATGAGTCCAGCTGGAGCAAGACTGGAAACCGTCAGATAGCTTAAACGGAAATGGACTAACCGAGGTGCGTGTCGGAAGAAGTGCTGGCAAAGAGAGTGCTCACTTGCCGTCACGTAGCTCGCACAAGGAAAGGCTTGTCCACGACATAGAATCATAGAAAGCTGGGTGTCTAACAACTCACGATACTGACAATTTTCCACGAAATACACCTAAGTGTTCTCAACTCTCATAGCACAAGCCGTCAACCCTCCACTTAATCTTACCCCCTGATCTTCAATGCTGGAGCTTGGCCAGATCCCTTCTCGAACATCGAACCAAAACCCACCGAGGGCGTCACGGGCACCGGTCTGGAATCCTCCTGCGCCGGCTGCGCGGTCGATGGCACCGGCGGTGCCTCTTCATCTGAATCGTCCTATGACTTAGAAATATGGACATGGAAGGATTGACGACACCATCAGCACTGCTTAGCACAACTGGCAACATCAGTAGTCATGGGAGTCACAATTTTCTGAACAGCAAGCAGGATTGTTTGGGCAAGCTTGAAGGATACTGAGATCGGCAAACACAACCTTAACCGCATTTACACAATTTACACTGTTGCTGAAATAACTATAGCACATGACAACAGTAATCGCAGTGGGGACGGAACAAACAAGAGATCCTAAACCGTGAACCCTGGGCCGATATCCGAAACCGTGAGTTCCAAATTCAAAGCCGACATCCTGAACCCCAAACCATAAAGCCTAGAGCCTGAACACGGAACCCTAAATCACCAGTCTAAATCCGAAAACCCTTACTGCAGCCTCCGTGGCAGCCGCCCGCTCCCGGGAAGCTTCGGAGCCGCTCCCGAAGTTGCTCCTGAAACCAGTTGGGAGGGGCTCGTTGAGATGTAGAGGAAAAGAAAGACCTGGGGTAACACCTCAGCCATTGGGGATGTGGCCCACTTCCCAGGCAAAGAGCAGCTGTTTAGTGTTTGGGGCTCAACGATTCACTATATCAGCGTCTTGGTCTCGAAGACTCACCACATGCGCCAACTTTAGACCTGCCCTGAACCACACGTGCCCTGAACTCCTCAACCCAAAACTCTCACCCATGCGGCCCTTGAAAATCCCCGCCGGCCAGCCCGACTTGCCCAAGTGAAGCGAAAGGATGAAGCTTGCAAGTACCCTTTGAGCTGCGCTGCTCCCAAAAGGCAGTCTTCGCCCGGAACCCTGGATCCGTAAAGTTAGGCTCCAGGACTTGGAGAATACCCGCTTCAGACCGGACCTATGGGTGCTCGGGGGTTGAGCCGAGACATTGTGAAATCCCTTTCCAACACCAAGCCTCTGAGCCCTAAGCTTAACCCAGAACTTGAACTTAAAGATCCGGGCCAAACAACGCCGCTAGGCAGAAACAAAAGGATAGAAAAACGAAGCCACAAACAGAGAAAGAGAAAGAAAAAGAGAAAGAGA
>CAJNDV010001281.1:13116-36840 GCA_905221635.1 Symbiodinium sp. CCMP2456
GTTCGCCTCCGCGTGCCAGGTCCCTCAGCCACGTGGGGCGGGCAGCGTTCGGGCAGGCGCTGCTTGATTGATGCACCAGACTACTCTGTTCAGTTACAGTTGGTGCGCAGCGAACGCGCCTGCGAGGAAGCGCCGCAAGTGGCAACAGCGTGCCCGGCCAAAGTGCCACGTTCGAGACTGAGACCTGCGTGGTTTTTTTGACTTCTTGCGTGGCTTTGCTTTAAGATCGTAGAGCATTGTAGAGTCCTCCGGAGCGTGGAGGCCCGCAAAGAGTCCTCCGAGCTCTGCAGGGAGCCGGCGGGCGCGCAGCTTACACACTCACGGGTTGCACAGGCGAGAGCTGTCAGAACAGTTTGCTCAGGTACCGCCAAGCACTGGCTCCGCCATGCAGGTCGACGCGGGTTTTTCAGCTGAACTCTGCTGAGCTGTCTGTCGAGTTGTCCTACTGGTAACTAATTAGGAGGTCTGACCCAAGACAGACCGACGGCTTGTCTTTAAAGCGGAAGCCTTACCGCTTGTCGTCCCGCTTTGCAGCCCCAGCGTGCTGGCGAGTCCGTCGCTGTGGCAAAGGCCTGGACATGGTAGGGTTTGTCGAATGAGTGTGGCCGGGAGAAGAGGAGAAGGTCTTGCAGCTTCGTTGGTGTTTTTGGCTCCCTCTTCGTCGTCGTCTCGCGTCGCTGTGCGTCGCCGCGCGCCATGCGGTCCGCGAAGTCGTCCTTTGCTGGAGGCCAAGAGCAGACTGGCGAGCGGCTCCGAGGCCCAGGTGCTCTCCGTCATGCTGCGTCCGTTTGTGGAGTTGAGCAGTTAGGGAGAGTTCTAAGGAGCTAGAAAGGGCTACAGTAGAAGCAACTCATGGAGTTTGAGTTGGGGTTTCTCGTGACCTGAGACAGATTCTTTGGCTCGTTGCGTTGGCTCTGCAAGGCGGCCACTGGCAATCTGCCGGCCCTTTTTCAGAGGGTTGTCCTTTGCGCTTTCTCTTTTTAAGAGGCGTTTTATCGCTAATTCGTGCTCTTGTTACAACAGTTGCCAGACACAGGCACTAAAGCGCTAGGCCAGATTTGAAGTTGCATCGTCAGGGCCGGCTTCATTCTCCACAGGCGACGCAGTCCCAGCCTGCCGCAAGCTGAGTTCGATGAAGCAACGCAGATGTTTGGCGGAGGTGCTGGACCGGGCACATAATAAAGGAGTAATCAGTCAGTAAACTCAAGCTACGGGCAGAGTGGAAGCCGGAGCGGATTGAGCATGCCTTGTTCGACAGAGTCATGGCAAATGGACAGCAGCAGGGCATGTTGGGCAAGGAACGGTAGTCATCTTACAAACGTTGAAACTGGTGCGGCTGATCTGATATTATTATTCCGGTGGTGCAAAGTCCGAAGCGAACGTACCACTAGCATGCGAATTCAGCAAAGAATGCAAAAGTTGTAGCCGCGCAAGCAGTATGCACTCGTGGATGAAGCCATATTGGCATACCCACGGCGCAGAAATCTGCCCGACGCAGGCTACCGGGCCGTGAAAGGGATTTACCCGGCCAGGCTCAGCCCGAAAAAGCCGTCCCTTAACAGCAAAGGAACAAAACCAAAAGAGCGAGACCCCCATCACGGCACCATGATCAACCACGAATGCCTGAAAGGGACGCCGCATGAACCTACGACTGGCAATCCGTCACACCACCTGGGTCAAAGGAGGTACGACAGCAGGGAAATGGCGGCACAAGATTCCTCTGGAACTCGATTCTGCCTACCTTCAAAGCTCCGTCACATCGCAGCGCTGCGGACCTGCTCGTACAACACTCTCGCAGCACCAGATGCTCCAGCCAAGTGCATGCCGAGCAAGGACCTAGGCCACCTCCGCAAGCACCGCACATGCAAGATCTTTGAAGCCCCATGCAGTTGCCGATGAGCTGCCCGGCTCGACCAAGGATCGCTTCTGCGATCTTTCCCACACTCGCATAACGTCCAAGATCGATGTTCTGTGCTGCGGATTTCTTCTCCGCAAAGATCGGTTCAGGAGGGAAATGTTGAAAAGCAACGGTCTCCCTGAACGATGTATTGGAGGTAACATGCCAATCGCCAAGCTTGTCGTAAGGCCACTGACACATACCATGCTCGAGGCAGAAGAGCTCCCAACATACACTGCCGATCCCCACATGTGTTTCCGTGCCAGGCGTCTCGGTAGTGACCTTCATGCTAAGATCGCTCGGCTTGGGGCCACGGCCCGTCGAGGCCGTATCCTCCATGCGCGAAGGGTTCAACACTACTTGCCTTCTAACAGGCTCCTAAATGCCTCGCCAACGCACCGAAAGACAGATTTCATCCGAGAGCTGGGTGTTAAGTTGCCTTCCGCGCCGGTGGTAAGTACCATAATCACCGAAAGCTGAGTCACAACGAGGCTCACACTCACCACTGTATGGATCGCGCAGTTGTGCCAGCTCGTGGCCAGACAGCTTCATGATACCATAACCTGCCGTCTGCTGCAGGAAGAACTGTTCAGCAAAACGTTTATGTCCGACCGCCTGTGGTACAGGTCGGTTCCCAGTCGTAGTTGTAAGGCATGGCGAAGAGCACGCAGCGATACTACCCCCTGCTCAAACAAGTAAGGACTGACCTCGACGACAGCGGAGTAAAGAGCTGCATCCGTAGCCGTATCTAACACACCGACGTGCTTCTGTTCCCGGCCAGTTTCCATGGCAGGGCGATGTAATGTGAAGAACTGGGGCCTACACAGCAATCGCTCGCTGGTGAGCGTCTTCTGGGCCCTGCTGATCTGATAGGCAAATCTCCCTTGAGTTTCACCTCCTCGATTCGCAGACTCCTACATGCTCACCACATCTCACGGACCGAGGAAGTCTCACTGATGGATCCTTTGTTCACCGAGGTGCCACGTGCTGCAGCTGAGCCAGCGCTCGACACTTGGAGTGAGTTGCCTTCGGTAACCCCCCTCTGCTTTTTGCAGATTGAGGAGGTATGAGCCGCGCAGTGGCACCATGCAAGCAGAGCATCAGGCCTCGGGCCCTTCGGTCCGCTGCCTCATAGCGACCGGAATGCCGAAAAACACTGTCTCACCATGGCAGGTACGTGTGACACCTGTGCCGTCTGCTGGGGCGGTGCTTCTGCCCCACATGCTCGCATCCTAGCCTTCTCTTCAAACTCAGATCCTGGTGGCACATCCAAGCACTCTTTCTGTCTCAACTCAGGGCAGAAGGGCCAACGCCCAAGGGCGGCATCAGCACTCCGCCCTCAGAAAGGGACTTGTCCTTCGCAATTGATCCTGGCGCGTGCAGCCCAGAAACTTCAGTCGAGGCGTGTCCAGGCTCAGCCAAGCAAGTCAAGCTGTCTTGTCGAGGCATTGGGAGGCCCAAGCTTTCCGGCTGGCCCGCCTCTTGGCGGTGCGCCTTCGCACGATCTGTCAGAAACTCGGGTGAATCTTTCGCACTTCGTAGACGTAGCCCACCGGTTGTGCACACAGTCCAGGCTGCTGCAACTGGCACAGGCTAAGGCGAAGGCAAGGAGCCGAAACTCGCCGGAGTTGCAGCAGCTTCTTTGCCTTGAGTCTCGTTTTATCTTGTTTGGTTGGGAAGGTTAAGCACCTGGAGCTGCAGCTCGAGGCTTCGCGCTTGGCATGGCTTCGCTTCGGTTCTTTGTCGGGTCTGTCAGGACTGCGAGCAACGCTGGCAGCGGCGCTTTGAGGATGCGAAGCGCCAGGAGGACGCCGGGCATGCGCGTTGGGCCCTCGAGCAGACTCGAAGCCTCTCTCGCGTGTCGTTCGCGCTCTCGTGGTGTTGACTTCAGGTATGGAGTTGCAGTGCCGATACCTGGAAGCTGAGCTCGACAGATGCAAGGAGCAAAACATCGAACTAATGCCCCGGGTCAGTGTCCAGTGATGAGACAGCATCTGTGCCAGGAGGTGCACGCCAGCGAGATGCGACACTTTCAAGAGCAGAAGCGACTTCTTGTCCAAAGTGCAGCACCCAGAGTTTTCACAGCGAGAGCTGCGAACGCTAATCCCACCCGAAGGTCATACGACGGAAGTCGAAGATGCAAAGCGCGAAGAACGACGGAAGGCAAGCTGAACCCTAAACGGTTGCCTTGAACCTACCGATAACAATGTTGTGCAACGCGGACATTTTGCCGAGTCGGCTTCCCTCCCTAGTTTGGGACTTGGGACCCGTAGCCTGCTCATCCCACATGAACTTTCGCTTCGCACATTGCGCTTGATGCATCTGCTGCCTGACCAGGCGCAGGCAGACATCGACAAGGCCTGTCACACCAGTCTCCAGTCTCACTTTCAACGTGCAGGGGTTGCAAGGTACATAGAATGTTGTGAGATGAGTTCTCGTAGGTGAAAGCCGACTGCCGACTGGAGATGGAGGCCTCGACAGCCTCAGATGAGTCATAGTTGTGGTGATTCCTAACGCAAGGAGCAGAAGCGGAAGCACGAGCGTTCCGTTTCCATCCTGAAGCAGCAGTCCGACGTCGAGGACTTCCGAGCGGAGCATTGTGTGGCGGACGCGTGCAATGAACAGGCAGAGAGCCTCCGCCGGGCACATACCGGAGAGCACCATCTCACGAAACTCGTGGAGCAGGTTGCGCAGAATGCTTCCCCTAACTTTTCGGGACGCAGTGGCATGTGGGCCAGGTACAGGGTTCCGTGGCTGAAGTAGAGCGACTCAGTCCAGAGCTTAACAGGTCTTATCAGTGGCAACGTGGCAACATTCACTGGAGCCAAAACAGCTGCCCACACAGGCAAACGCGTGGATTCCGACAAAACTTTGGAGTGGTCATGCTGCCGAGTCTTGAGCATTGAAAGACGTGAATAGCAAAGCAATAAATCATACAGCAAAGCTCAGAAAGCACGCGGATCTTCCGACTGTAGTTGTCGGCCAGGTCGGTTCGCGAGAGGCAGCTGGAGGCAAGAGAGAAGAACGCGCGTGAGTTGGAGGCGGTGATGGGGCCAGAAAGACGAGGGAAACAGGGGGAGCGTTGGCTCGCTGAAGTGAAAGCTTTCATCCTTCGATGAGACCTTGGTTCGCCAGCCCTCTTTCACTATGTAACCCAGAGACATCAAGAACTCGAATGAAGATGAGCTCTTTGCCCTCCAATCTTTTGCATGCTGCCATGCACGGAATCTGGCAGTGCCTGTTGCAAGGCGCAGCTCTCTCGCCAGGGCAAGGAGGTAGAGGAGCAGCGAAGAAGACTGCCGCTTCCACAGCATCCGGCGAATCCGGCATTGCATCCGACTGCCATGATCAGCTTCGATCAGTTTCAGCGCTTCATCCATCTTCATCCCCGAGGTCTGAGATGGTGACGAACTTGAGGTCTTCTCAGGAGTTGTGTTGTGATGACAGTGCCGCTCCGCTTCACGCTAATGTTGCTGGAGTCGGACAGTCTTGTCAGGAAGACGATAGTACCGCCATGGCTGCCGACCGAGAGCGTCTTCAGGCCCGCAGCGAAGTTGTTCTGGACCAGACGAGTTTGTACAAGACCCTGCGCTGGCAGCGGTTGCAATGCAGCAGGCGGAGCATCAACGTCTGCTGGATCTGCAGCAAAGTGTGCGTGATGTTCGAGTCTCAGTTTGTCAGTTGTTGCACAGAGCGGCAGGGAAATGAGGGTTTGAGTCTGCAGTGACAGTCCAGTAGTTGTTTCTGCTTCATGAGCTTGCTAAGCTTCTCAAAGAAAGGGCGTAGTAGTAGGACCCGAAGGTTCAGAATCCCGAGTGCAGAGATAATGAAGAGTATTAAGGCATGGAGAGCTGAATGCAGCATACTTGTCGCGAGCCTTTTCGAAGTAGCGGTTATATCCGTTTTTGGCTTTGAAGTCAGCATGTCTGGCGAAACATGTGCTTATGGATTCAACCTTAACCCATGATTTTGGGCGCAACAACCTGCTCTGAGTACGGGTCCCTGTCACAAAAGCTGAAAAGGAAATGCATTCTGTCAGCGGGGTCTTTCACGCATCGACGTCGGGGAGAGCGTAGGAGTTACTTGTTGGTGAAGCCGCTCACAGGCTGACCGAAACAACAAGGAGGCGATGAAGCACGCTTGGGCCCAGGCAGCTGCAACACCTGCTGAAGAAGTTGAAGACGAAGCTTCGAGATCTGTTGCACTCTCTCGTGAAGCGTTCAGCGTGGCTGCTGGTGGGGGGCAGGTGGAAGAGGAGCGGAGGACTTTGCAGGAGCAGCAGCTCCGCTTGGACAGTGAGCCTCTGCCTCACTAAGACGACTGCAACACCCCAGAACGGGCCGCACAACTCTGAAGAGCAGCGGTCACCGGACCGGACCGAGGCTGAACTCGAGAAGAGAGGAGCTGGACGTGCAGGCCGCGGGGTGTGCAGCTCCGCCATGATCCGCCCCCCGAGTGTCTTGAGCAAGGAACATCGCCTGAAAGCCGAGACGGAGAGGCTGAAGTCCTTGCACCAGCAGATCGAGGCACGGCGCCAGTGCAGCAGTGCCTGCGCACCGCAGCGCGTGCCGCGGCTCTCGAGTTCCACTTTGCTCCGAGGTGGCGCGGCAGAGCGCTGCGCGCCGGATCCGGGACACGGAGTCCACGGTGGCGAACGAGCGCAGCGGCCTCGGCGGCCTGGTCTTTTTCCTTTCCAGCAGAACATCACCTGAATTAGCCTCCGTCCGCTGCTCGAAGTGTTCTCCGGTCCGCAGCTTCTGCGCACTGCCTTGGCGCATGTGACGATGGGGCTTGGGCAATCTAGTGCTTTTGCACCTGATGCATCTGGCACGCTTCTGGCTGATGGAAGCCGATGGGGTGTCTTCGATCCCCAAAAGGCCGGGAAAAGCTGCAGTTTGGAACGTGTTAGTTTAGTGTTAATGTTGATCTGCAAGCCATCGGTCACAGGTCGCTTACGTCGGTGACATCGATAGAGTGCTGATGGCTCGCTCTGTCGACATCGTCGCATCTGGTTTCCGTTGGACGGAAGGGCCGACATGGCTGCCTTCTCAAGGTGCCTTGCTATTCTCCGACACCATTGACGCACGTGTCTACTGCTGGACTCCGCACGGTGTCAGCGTTTGGATGGAGCAGTCCGGAGGCTTCGATGGCCAGAATGTACGCGACCACGAGCTTCTATTCGAACCCGGCAGCAACGGCATGGCCCTGCAAGGAGACGCTCTGTTTCTGTGCCAGCATGCGACGCGCCGTGTTGTCAAAGTGGACATCCCCAACATCGTGCCTGGAGCAAAGTTCTGCGAGACCAACTTCACGGTTGTGGCAGATGCTTTCCGTGGGACCAGGCTGAACTCGCCAAACGACGTCATCGTGGGGCCCGATGGGAAGAGCGCTTCTTGCATGCGTTCTGTTCCATGTCTAAGGTGCATGACCTGTAGAGAGGTTCTTCTCCTTTTCTGCGTGTAATAGCAGCGAAAGTGTTTTTGGAGGCCCCAGGATCCTTGTGCACTGAGGTGTGGTTCACGGATCCCATCTACGGTTTCCTCCGCAAGGCATCGGAGTCCTTCGGCCCGAGGCTTCCGGAGGGCTCCGAGTCCGAGCCCGAGGATCACAATCCCTGTGACCTGCCGTACCTTGACGACTGCGCAAAAGCAGAGGGCCCGGACCACAAGGGTGTGTACCGCTGGAAAGATGGAGCTCCTCAGCCTCTGTCTAATGAGGGTTTCATACCAAATGCTTTTTTTTTTTCTGTTGATGCCCTACTTCTCCGCCTCCTCGTCTGATCTGGTCGTAAAGGGGTGGGTTCGCACGCAACTTGGCGAACGTTAGCTGAAGTTCTCGAAATTCCAAGTCTGGGCATAGTCTGGGTGCTTCACGATCCCGTCGCGGATGCTGCAGGAGATCCAGCTTGTGACAGACATCCTGGACCGTCCGAATGGTCTGGCTTTCTCGCCTGATGGCGAGCTCTTGTGGGTCGCAAACAGCAACAAAAAGACAGCAAGCTGGACGGCCTTTGCAGTTAGCGACGATTTGCCGCTCAAGCCGGTCATGGTGTTGAGCGAAGGCACAACTGAGCAGTCTGGCCACGACTCCGTCTCGACCCCGGTTTATTACTTAGGCGAGATGCCTGGAAAAGGCGTCTCCGATGGCTTCAAGATTGATGACCAGGGGCTGATTTGGTCCTCAATGCCTGCTGGTCTCTGCATCCTTGATCCTAAGCCGCCAAAGCCCCATGTTGTCGCAAAGGCCGGGGGAGATGTTTGCAAGTCGGTCCCTGGCTCGCAAGCCTAGCAGCGGCCTAGTGAAGTGGGCCAAGTGGGCCTAGCGGGCCTGGCCTGGCCCCTGTAAGGTGATCTTCCACACCAACGTATCGAACCTGACCTTCGGAGATGGCACCTCGGCTTTTGACTCCTCGTTGGGCCGGGTGAGTGCCCGACGGCCCGAGACTCTGTTGTGAAGGTCCAGTTGAAATCCACTGAGGTGGCGATGTCTGGGTGACAGGCCTGGGGCATCTCTGGCGCCTACACCGCAAGACGACGCTGTGACTGGCGCAGCGCCTGTACGGTCCTGCCTTCATGTTCGTGGCAGAAAAGCCTTTCGGCAGTTCCGCGATGTTCTGACTTCGGCCACCTGTGCACAAGTTTCTCAGTCAGGCAGAGGCCGTGGGACAGGCTTTCCCGCCCGCAGCTCTCATGTCGCGGCAGGTACGTCTAGCTCGGAGGCGGATCGGGGGAAGGAGGAGGAGGAGCAGGAGGAGGAGGAGCAGGTGAGATTGTGGCAAGACGTGATCGAGTACTGGGAGGAAGTCTTGCAGAGCTTGCAAGACATGCGTTGCGAAGACTGTGCAAGCATGCATGCTCTGTGACATGATTTCTCTGTACTTGAGCAGCCGCTACTAGAACGACATAAAGTTCACACGCGGAGTTCAAAGGTGTGCTGCGGTGGAGCTCTAGAGGCTTCACGATTGAAACATGCTACGACAGACTTGTTGAAGTGATGCGAAGCGTACAAAAGAGCTTGATCGCCGTTTGACCGCTGGAGTTGAAGGCTTGTTGGTTCAAAGGCCGCGCTGCAACCATATACTTCTTCAAAGGACGTTGCCTCATGAACGACTTGGAGGTCTTCGAGGAGAGACGCCGTCTCCACGCGCAGGAAGTGGGCCCCCCGTTCATACCTTTGCTGTGGTGGGATCGCTAAATGGCTCGGGTGCCCAGGCGATGAAGCTGGAAACAGACCGCAAAACCTTCCAAGAGGCCGTGGACATTGCGCGACTGCATTTCGTGGGCTGAGCCCATCCCTTAATATTATCGTAACGTCTTGGTATCCTGCAGGTACTCTTTTGAGAACCTGTTGCGACTTCTGGTATGTCGACCCATCGACTTTTAGGGTTCAGGTTTCAGGTAGTGGGATTCTGCAGCCACTGGCAACGCAGTCTGGCCATTCCGAACACAGGAGAAGGAGCAGTTGGAGAGCGACCTCCAAAGCATGGGCCTGATGGCCCACGAGGTTGAAAGGCCAGACGGATCCAGACAGTGAGGTTTCGATCATCTCACGAGACCATCGGAACTCCGTCACTGAGAGGCGTTCCGAGGAGATTCGGGCGCTGCATGACCAAGCAGCAGAGGTGCCGAAAGGGGCTGCTTAGGGACAGGCCTTGGGAGACTCTGCGCAAGGCCAGAGCTGAGCTGCAACTTCTTCGTGGCCAGCTGCAGGCGATGGTGGTTCCGGGATGTAGGACATCGTAGTGGCGAGGTGGCGTAGTGGCCGGTGCAGGAAGAACGAACGGCTCAAGGCTCTGAGATGGAGCGCCTCAAGACCATGCCGGGGACTCCTCTCGTCCTGGTGCAGCGTAGCCTCAGCCGCTTCAGCCGCTGCCTCTCATGAGTCATAGCTGAGGCATTCCTTGGTTGAGCAGCAGCGGCTGCAATTGCTCCAGACCGAAAATCAGCTGCGCTTGCGTGGTATCGAGGACAGAGGCATTGCTTCGGTCTTTGGGACTCCTCTGACTGTCCTTTCACTTGAAGGATGTGGACCTACAGGTCACGGCACAGGCGGCTTCGACGCATCTTGTGCCACGTGTCGGCAAGTGATGGTCCTGCAGGCGCACTTTGTTGCGCCGGGAGCAGACCAGCTCCAGCCTCAGACTCCTCCGTGCTGTCACGCAGGCCCTGATGCCGGCCGTGCGTCTCAAGGTCAGCGGCTTTCCCGGTGGCTGAGGACAGGGACACGGCGAGTCTTCAACTTAAGACCCTTCAGTAGGCAGCTAGATTGACTGCTCAAAATCCAAGCTTGAGAGCCTCTCTTCGATATCATTCATCTCTTCGTCCTTTAGCCATCGTCTTATATATCTACCTACTTACGTGTCTTTATCACTATCTCTTGTAGTGTCTCGAACAGATACCTAAGCTTGATTTACTTCCTGTTTCGCTTATGTAGTTAAAATGAACATCCAAATCAGTACCTGAATACATAGAACTACAATATATACATAAATACATATGTATATATATATATATATATATGTATGTATGTACATATACGTATGTACAGATGCATGCATGCATGTCAGACATAGTCTTGATGAGCTGGCGCTAGTGACCGCTAGTGACCGCTACTGCATCTTAGCGCGAACATGGCGCATGTGGATGATCAGAAGCTTTACCCGGTGTACGCTAACGTCTATGATGTGACAAGGAGCGATGCTGTGAAATTGTTCAATGCAGTTTTCGCACACTGGTGGGTGCCAGTGAAGCTGGGTGGCATTTTTCATGTGGGAGTGCAAGTCGGCAGCACAGAGTGGGCTTTTGGGAAGACGCTGAGCGCAACAAAGCCCGGCGTGTTTGGCATCCCACCACGACAGGACCCCCTGCACAGCTACAGGGAGACGATCTGCTTGGGGTACACAAAGTTGTCCCAGACGGAGTACAACGCCATGATCAGGGACATTGTCGAGGATTACCCTGGTAAGTCCTACGACGTCCTCCAACGCAATTGCATTCACTTCGCAGAGGACTTCTGCCACCGCTTGAAGGTGAAAGCCCTCCCAGAGTGGATCAATAGATTCGCAAGAATCGGAAGCTCCATGATTGAAAATGTCAGCGAAACACCGACATGGTTCAGTTCTTTCGCATCGTGCTGGCCAGGAGAATCGACAGAGAAATTCTCCATCCCGGAAACATTGCCTGTGACTGCCACGATGACGGTGGCTCCCCTGTGAATGGCCAATGTTACCTCTTCTGGACTTAGCTCCCGCAATGTCGATAATTGTGGAATGAGTGTAATGTGTATGCAAGAGTGCCAGCTTGTGCTGCTTTGGAATTCATCGTGGGTTAGACATGCCCACGCAAACTACATTCAGGGCTCGTCGGTGCACAAGATCATGGCATCTACCCTCCGCTTTGTGAAAAATCGATTCCAATGCATGGCGGCATCTTGCCACTTGCCCCTCGCTGTGGTTCCTTCTCCCGGCAACTGAAATTCATCCAGGCTTTGTTGCAAGACCTTGGGGCGTTAAGTTAACGCCACACGCAGGTGGCATGACTCACTCACCCGCATCCCTGTGAAGCCTCCAAATGTGGAACCCCCCAAACCCTAAACACTCCCAAAAAGCACACTCGATGGAGGAGGCCGTGAAAGCACCCGAGCCTCCCCAAACCTTTCAATTTGCCCTCATGCCCACGCTGCCCGAAATCCTCGTGACTACACGTAGCATTGCACCAGAGAAGGCCTTCAAGAAACAACACAAATCCTTGAACATGAGGCCCTCCCGGAAGCAGAAGTCTATGTTTACGGCATTGCTCAGTCTGCTATGTGAAGCCACATGAACCTTGAACCACTTCTACGACGGAGCATTTTCGCTTGAGGGACCTCGACTCAGTAGCTGGTTCTTGGCTGAGGGTCCAGAGTCTATAGGGTCTACGGGTCTAGGGTTTGGAAGCTTTTCATCAGTATGACTACGACGGGGATGATTACTGTCTTTGTCATTGCTTCATTTTTTGCTCTCAAGTTCTTTATTCCTGTTAGCACCGCATTTTCACGAAATACTAGCCAGCTACTCTTCGGTGCGGTTCAATCCTACCCTTGTCTATGCAATCTACTATTGTTACTACTGCGGCTGCAGGAAAGGCCGTGCAGGATAGCGAAGCTGTTGTTTCCATTATAGTAAGTTAAACACTAAACCTTAAATCCTAAACCCAAGACTACTAGTGCGCACCGTTCAAATTGAGATCCACCAGGTTTCGGGTTCCGTGGGGCACTGGATTCCTTTCTGCAGAATCCCTCTGGCAGCCCCCTATACCAGCAGGCTAACGGCAAAGCTGGAGCCCTTAAGGACGTATCCAACACTTTTAAAGAAATCCTAAGCCCAAAGCATAAACCCCTAAGCCCAAAGCCCAAAGCCCTTAACCCCTAAACCCCGAAACATCCAGCCAACAGCATCGCGTTGTGTTTAGTCCCGATTCTTCTGTTGCTCGATTTGCTCGCCAGTGGAGATCGCACATTTGCCTTCAGTTCGGGAGACATGCTGTAGGCGCTCCCTGATCCAGTGAGGGCAGGTCGGCGTCGGAAGCTCAGAAATGGATTGGGGTCTGATCTTGCAGTGTATCTGTCCTGGTAAGATATGACTTGAACTCTGGCATGATCATGGTGGCACTGCTGTCTTCCTCTCTAATCCAGTGTCGAGCATCTTCCTGTTTTGATTGATGAGCCAAGGCGAGCCGGAGATGCTGAAGGCGGCAACGGCGATGATTTAGACACCCTTGCTATTTTTGAATTTAAAGTTTGCACGCTCCACAAACAAGTTTTCGATTGATCGGCTCACGCTGCGACTCACAAGCCTGCCTCTGGAGAGGCTGGCATAGCAGGACCCCTCTCCAAGAAGAGACTTCCTGCACGACTCTTACAAGCACAAGTGTCGGGCGAATGTTCGGGCACAAGCAGCCGGCAATAACAATCATGCTCATGAGCCTGAGGCAACTCCCTGCAGGGCAGGTGGTCGGCAGACAGGCCTGCCGCATTGGACATCCAGTTCGTGGATTCACATAGTGTGCTGTGGCTGCAGGTGGCTTTGGGTTCGAAGTTCGGTCGCAGCCAAGCCCTTAACCCGTACTCGCCCATCAGAAAGGAATGCGGGAAGCTCTTCACGTACTGCGGGAAAGCAGCAAGATCGGCACGGGTCGTCTGGTCAGACAAGATTCGAGTCCTCAGTTCTTGTCGGCACTCCGCCGAACCCATCAGACTTGGCAAACGCAACTCGACCGAGGGTGCCCTTCAGCAAGAGAGAAACATGCAAAGATTGCTACGAGTCCTGGTGGCATGCGTCACAGCGGAGGGTGCAAAGAGGATTGTCTATGCCATGTGGCATATCATGTACAAATTCTGCTAGCGAGCGAGTGAGCGATCACTCTCCAGCCCTCATAGACTCGCAAAATCTGAGTTTGTACTAAGAAGATGCTACGTGCGCATGCCATGGCAACTGCTACATGGAGGTACCAAGTCAGTTCTCCGTTCCCGACCTTGTTTCGTTACACCTCATCAATTCCCATGGCTTTGCCTCCGAGGCTCCAGCGTTTACGGCAGGAGAACGGCGCCATGCAGACGTACCTCACACAAAGTGCTGCCTTCTTGCAGCAGGCTCTTATCTACTGCTTGTCCTGACATGCTGGGTGTTTGTTGCACGCTTATTTGAGGCGCAGGGGGCTGCTGCGCCTGCTCCGGAAGCTTGGCCGAAGTTGTGAGAGTGAGGAGAATACATGACGTAACAGAATCACGGGAAGGACAGATTTTGCAAGGTTGAGAAGCAAATAGAAGCAACTGGTGCGTCTTGTAGTGCCGGGGGAAGTAGTCGCTAAGAGGGATGAAGCTTGGGAGAGGCGCGCAGAGCCCTGAGCTTGGGCACAACATCGCAGGCATCTCAGTGTCCTACAGTCATGCAGAACGGCCTGGTCATCTAATCGCAAGATCCGACATGTTGGAACTGGTTGAGATTCGTAGATGTACAGATGTTTGTTCACGTCTTTCCAATGCAGGCTTTGTGTCCATGGTTCAGCTGCGTGGGTATCGACTGCATGACCTCTGCTCTCCTGGCCGAGGTCTGACACGCCTCTGGAGGACACTGCAAGTCCAACATGAGCTGTCTCGACACTCATGCACTTCAGTTTTCCCAGGACCTGTCCAGCCAGACGTCCTCTGCTGACATGTGAATGGGGCCTTTGCCAGTGCCTCACCTCTGCTGTGTCTGGACAGTTTATGTCAAAGTGGTCCATTGTCATTCTGCAAGCATCCGTGCCTTGCAGGTGCCCAGTACCATAGCATGCCCTTCTGAGGGTGTGCCAATGAGAGGCCTGCCAAAGAGAGGTCGTTCAGTGCCACGAAGTCAGCACCACGTGGATTTCAATGTATGAAACTAGTGGCTCCAGTGGCAGTGACAACCAGTTACCCGCAGGCTCTTATGGGTTTCACTCCTTTCATGCTTAGTCAGACGAGAACTTCTGAAGCAGCCAGGCTTCAGGTCCTTGCGCTTGAAAAAGGTCAGGCGTATGCGCTCCCTGATGCTGTTCTGAGTGCAGAGGTCACGGGCTTGACTCATACATGCTGAGATGTCTCGAATCGAAGTTCGAGCCGCACTGCATCACGACATTCAAAAGACCCGAGTATAAACAGCCTTATGAAAGGATTTAAAGCATTGCCTCAGCATCAGCACCTCCCAGCATGTGCTTGCGCGTCGTGCCCTCGATGCACCCAGATTTCCCCATCGACCGAGGCGCTTAGGGTTTAGAAGTCACCCGGAACATCGTTGACGAAGTGATCCACAGGAGAATGGCGCAGTGTGGCGTGGAGTGTTGCCTACGACTGGCCTCCGGCGCAATCCTCCTGCTGGTAGTGTGCCTGATAGGCTCCGACACCGCTCATGGACATAGCATGTAGGAGAGCCAACTTTCACTGAAGCCGAGCTTGAGCAGGAATCCTTTTCAGCCTGGGTTCTACAGAGGATGCATGGCACCTGGGATCCGTTGAGGAGGTGCCCTGCTAGCCAAGCACTGAGGATACAGCCACGAAGACCAAGCCTGTCCTCTGTGCTTCATAATTCTGCGGCATTGCTTGTAGCTTGTACCTGCAGGTGTGGAACGATGTTGCTGGTTTGGACCTTTCCGCCTACTTCTTGGCGCTTCTGACTCTCGTCTGCAGCATGTCTTGAGCACTAGTGTGCTCGATCCAGCTTCATCGGCATCTCGACTTGTGCAGCATGCGCAGCAAGGAAAAAGGCAATTGCACCTTCTTGGTATCTGGATGGCATATACCTTGAGCTTGCACAGGATCGGGATCCTCACCGTGCTCCCAGCCTTGATTTGCCCAAGAGGGGCCTCGGAGAAGGAGCCGGCCAAACCTGAGCCGACAGGTGCCAAGCCTGCATCGAACCAGCGAATTGCAGCTCTCCCTTCGCCTGCTGTAATCTGCTTGAGGCAAAGCCCCTGGCGTGGCCGCGCCGGTGCCCCCGGCGACCCCAGCACCAAAGCCGAAGCCGAAGCCGAAGCCAAAGCCGCTCAGCCCGAGGACAGGGCCAGGGGGCCACGGGGCGATACCTTCGGATGCTGTGCATCATGTGGCCACTGACCAGGAGCCAGGCGAAGGAGCTGGTGGGTTCACGCATGAGCCCAGAACAGGCAGGCTTCCTGCTGTCCTGATCCACATCGGTGCGACGGCCGCTTCGTGACTGCAAGGCCCAAAAGGCCGCGGAGAAGATTATCTCCCTGCGGTCGTACGTGGAGCGCACGGACCCGTGGCTTGATGGCAAAAAGAGGCAAAGAGGGCGGCCCGGACAGCACCAGGCTTTGTGGGGTTTGTCTCACACTGTAAGTGTGAGGATTAACCTGGACGAGATGTGGGCCTTCTTCGATATGCCTGCACCGACAAGTAGCAGATCCATGGATCCGTCGGATCCGGTGATGCAGACTTTGAAAGGAAAGCTGAACCGACAGCGACTGCTTTTCCACCCCGACAAGAACGGACATCCTGAGGCCAAAGGGAGGGTACGCGGAGCTGCAAGGGAGTTCTGTGAATAGGAAACAGCCTCGGCTTCGCTTCTTGTCTTCGGCGCCAGGCCGAGAAGACCTTCAAGTTCTTGGAGGTCTGCCATCAGAAGCTGATGCGGTCCTACACTCGCCAGGGGGAGTCCGTCCACCAGCGCACAAGGAGAGAGGAGGAGGAGCTGAAGAAGGAGACGGAGGGGCCGAGACCGCACTCAGCTGAGCCGGTAGAAAAAGGTGTGATTTGTGACTTTCCGAGGAGGAGGAGCGCCGCAAGAAGCAGGAGGAGGAGCGGCGGGCGCAGATGGCCCGGCGCCCTGTTCTTGTTTAATGACCTAGGACCTACGAGTCTGCGAGTGAAGAGCTCTCGCTCCCTTGCGCAGGCCTTGATCGAGAAGGAGGAGGAAGAGAGGGTCCGCAGGGCGGAGATGGAGAAGCAGCGCTTGGAGGCGATGCTTCAGGCAAAGCAGCCCCTTGGTGGCTCTCGGCCTCCGCCCTATGCCCGGACTCGCGCGAGTCCGCATCTTCCAAGGTTGGCCTTCGAGGCCAAGTGCAACAGCAACAGCCAGTGCTCGAGCTGCACCTGGAGCAGAGGCTTGGGCATGCAATCAAACTACCAAGTGAAACGACCGAGGATCCTCACGCGCTCCTCCTCGAACGAGCTGCCCGTCGCGGGCATCTTCGCGAACACGTGTGTTCTCTCCAAGAGCTTACTGGGCAGACAGGCCTCTCCTGCGACATGTTCCGCTGGTGTCGTCGCTCCTGCCGGACAGGAGGATGTGGAGCAGCCAGCGGCCCCTATTGGCACGCTCAAAGTCCAGCTGCTACGTGCACGTGATCTTCCCACCCCAGAGACGCTATGACGCACATGCTCCTGATCGTCACTTGCATCGTTTCGCCAGTTCGATTCTGTAGTTCGAGACTGAGGTATTTCCTCTCTGGCTTCAACTTCGCAGAAGTGCAGCTCAGTTGCACTTGGTTTGGCGAGCCTGAGCACGCTACCCGGTAGCCGCTACCATCCTCGAGCTTAGGCGGGTCGGAGAGCAGAGCTTTCAGTCTCCCAAAGTTCCAGGGGAGAACCCTGTCTGGGACTGCAGCTTCAGCTACCAAGTGCACAGGGTTGACACGGTGCTGGGGGCATCTCGGCTGTGAAGACGTCCGCACTTAAGGGAGAGTGGAACGCAGCTGCCTTTTTAATCGGCTGAGGTGAGCATCTTCCGGGAGGGATGGTTTCAGGACTACGTCCTTGGGAAGCTGGAGATCCCCTTTCTGGACCTCGAGGAGTGGTCCGGGCATCCCATCGGCCGCCTGCTCGAGGCGCCATCAGATGCTCACTTCCCTGACGCTGACGGCATGCTCCTGGAGCTCCGCGCCTCCTTCGAGTGGTTCTGAAGACAGAAAGCGGCATAGAAGCCTTGTCGAAAAGCCGTGTAAAGCTTCGTGGGATCAGCTGCAGCTCCTAATGGACACGCTTGCTGAGCCCGACGCTTGCAACAGAACCCTCGTCACGAGCCTGGAAAAGACAACAATCTCAACAGTGTGCAATTTCAGATGGAGTGTTGACAAATGGCAAGGCTCCAGCGTGTTCTCCCCAACACTCGAGAGGTTACTCTCATGCCCTCCACCTCCATCATTCTCCATTCATCTTCTCATGTCTGCATCCATCTGCATGCAAACTTTGTCGCACTCGGGCAAGGGCGCTAGCAATAGCCGCTAGTAGATCTGGCCTGAAACTGACTGGGAATGCTTCTTCTTCTCGCGCTGCTCAAATTAACTGCGAGGGGTCACAAAGGGCCAGAAGGTGTGGACAGAAGAACAAAGAAGAGCATTTCTTAGCAGAGCCGCATCAGTTTGTTCAACATCTGCTCTAGCAATCGTATTTCGTGCTGTGTTGGCAGCTAGCAAAGACATGCAACGCTTGTGCTGATGGCCATGACACTGAGGCATCGGCTCCGTTTAGCAATAGTTACAACGATTCCGCCAGATGAATTAGAACACCCGTCTGCCCTCTCCACTGCTTCCTTCTGCAGGCGAAAGAGTAGTTTTTCGGGATGCCCAGCATTGGCCAGATTGCCGATGCCACAGTCCCCTTTTACTGTAGTAGAGAGTTGTCTTTGTCTGCCTTGTTTTAGTTTAGCAGCTCCCCATGTTGCTTTCGCTTGAACTTGCCGAGGCCGCTGCGACCACGCCATCACGAGGAGGCGTCTCACACGCTCTTGAACTGTCAGACTCAAGCTAAGCACTCGATACAGGTACTTGTAACTTTGGTGAAGTTGCAGCTTGCATGCCTTGGGAAATGTGGCAGGGTCGATCCTCCCCTTCCTGCTCGCCAAAAGGCGCAGGGCATACATGGCCAGGTCTGGGCCGAACGCTTCCTTGCTGTCAGGGCGGGGCATGGCTGCGACCTTTGCCTTCGCCGGATGCCCAGGCCCTCGAGATTTCTGAACTTGTTGTACCTGTCAGCCCAGGAGTCTAGTCCCAAGACAAACCGGAGTCTTAGCTCCCCAAAGGCAAAGGACTTGGGCCCGGATCTCAGTTGATTGATTCTTTCCAGGATGCCGCCCAGCATCTGAGACTGACAGGTTTCTTTGTTTCAACTGGCGATGGTACGCAAAGTGCCACAGTGACCGTGGGGGCGAGATTGCGCACATGTTTCGGCTCGGTTGCTGTGGCCTGCAGTGCTTAATCCTTGATGCAAACCGTTGTGGCAGGACAAGGCATGTGAGCTCCATCAGCACCTGCGACTCAACAACCAAACCGCAGACGGCTTCCACAGCTCGGCCCCCAAAACCGCGATGCACATTTCCGAGCCTGCTGGAGTAGAGCGCTCGCGGAAGTCTGTGCTCTGAGCTCCTCGGCATAATTTGCCATGACTTCGGGTGCATACAAGGCCACCCTGGAGAGGAGATCTTCAAAATCCAGTTGCATCCCCAGCCGTGCAAATTCGCAATCTGTGAGAGCCTCCAACAATTGGTAGTTACTGTATCATGTTTTGACGAGTAATATGCCGTTGTTGTAAAGGCAAGCTCGTTGGGGCCGCACCACAGGCCCGAAGTTACCAGGCGTTGACACTGCAGCGGCGCACGGGCATGGAAGTGGGAAGGTCCCAGGCGAGCGAGCAATCCAAGCAAGCAGGCAAGCAAGCAAGCATGCAAGAGTAGCAGTATTGGTAGTGGTAGCGGAAGTGGCGGCAGCAGCCGCAGGGTTAGAAGTGGTAGTCGTAGGACCACAGCAGCAGCAATTTATTTTGTTTACCATATCAATGTAGCCTTGAGGTCTGCCAGATGCACGGTCAGAGAGATCAGCCGATGGCGACAAGAGCCAGAAGTCAGTGACAAGCTTAGCTACAGTACCACAATGTTGACAATGATTCCATGCATTTTCCGTGTTCCATGGATTCCATTGAGCCGATCCTTTGACGATGCCAAGGTAGCCCTGATGCTCGCCTCAGACTAAGCTGTTGTTTATTCTGCTACATGAGTGTCCCGCCTTGAGAAACGAGGCCAAGTGCATGCAGAGCAGTCTCAAGTTGCCTGGCATGGAGAGCCGCGGCAGCCCTCGCAACCAGCCGCCAAGTCCGGAGGCAGAAAGCGGCACATGCAAACCCGCACAGCTCAACCGGAGTTCGGTCCGAGGCGGGTCGGAGTCCTTTGTCAGCTGCCGGCCTCGTGCATGGCTCAGCTGCGAGAGCACGGCGCTCTTCTGAAGCTTACATGGCTTGCACGGCTGGAGATGGAGGTGTTGTCAAAGGGGCAGACGAAAGAGACGAAAGCACGTGGAAGCCTCGGAGGCGGTTGTGGCGGTTGCCGGTAGCCGGTGCAGTGAACTTCGACCTAGGCCGGGACTCAGAGGCACAGTCCCGCCCTTACTGAGCTGCGATGCAGAAGGATGATGCAGAACGGCTGGGGCGTCAGTGCGTCTCGGTCCAGGGAGAGACCTTTGTTATTGCCCAACGAGTTCAAGTCCAGGCCTGGCTCCTCGCCCTGCAACCGGCTGTGAGTCTTGGAAGTGCAATCTGCCTGGTTGCCTGCAGGTTACTGCAAAGACAAGGGACAAGCCCCCCGTCATTGGGTGGCACAAGGCCGGACGAAGCAGGAACACGTTTTGTGCAGGCTAGAGCATGCTAGAGCGCATGAGCTTAAAGGCTTAACGTAACGGGGCAACGGAAGGGAACTCGGGCCAGGAGAGTGAACGCCATTGGGGGCTTGCTTGCCCGGCTTTGTGAGGCGCGGCTTCGACTCTCCAACGTCCACGACTGCATCACCGTTTCGTTCCCAGTGCTTTAAACCCTCCAGACGATAAGCCGTTGGCTGTGTGGTAAGGTTGCCGTCCTTTCATCCAGTCAGTCCCCAAGAGAACTTGCGTTTATGAGGGATTTATCGATGTGATGGCTTTCATGTTTGGTCGCAGTGAGCTTGCTATGACGTCTGTGCGCTTCAGGAGAAGCAAATTCGCGCCATGGACGAAAAGGCAGCTGCCTCAGCATCACTATTTTCTCTCGTGGCAGCGGGGCGTGTGTATCTTGCTTGTTCAGTGCAGTGGTTCAGGAAAAGATCTTCGACCTCTATCTTTGGAACGAGGTTGGTCACGTCACAGCTTTCAGGTTCCACCCGAAGTTGGTGGATCCCATTTCACGGCTGTGCAGGTGTTGCAGGAGGAGGGAGACGGTGGCAAAGTCGTGGCACCGTCCTCAGTGCCGGCGCATCGCGTTTCCCTTTGCGATTCGAATCTTCGACTCTGTCATTTTGCAGGTCTGCGAGCCGAAGTCAATTCATTCAGATGTTCCTTTTCGGACATATGCTTTGGCCTTGGCAGGTTCGGAAAGCTTCGGGACATGACATGTGTGAGTGTAGAAAGGCCGCAGGAGTTCACACGAAGGCATGCAGGCATGACGCCAGTGTGTTTCTTGCAGCCGTTCGCAGCCCAGGTCATGAAGATGCGTTCAAAGAAGCCCTTTGCTGAGAATCGATGTGTTGGTGCTGCGAATGTGAGTGTAATGTTGCGGGAGGGGCGGATGTCGATGGGCAACAGTCGGGCAGCTTGAATTTCTGGATTTCGGGTTAGGTATTTGGCAGTTGGTGCACGGTAGGATGGATTGCAGTTTGTCTTCGATGAGGTTCCGTCGCCAAACAGAATCGTGTCCGCATGATGAGGTCTTTGCGTGAAGCTTCCATGGAAGAGCAGTTTCGCAAATCGCTAGTCAGCGACTCAATGATGTGTACATTCCATGTCGTTCCCCCACGTGTTGGATGTACTGAGTTCAGCCTCTTGAACCTCCCGGAACACGCTGGTGTGCAGACCTTGGACGACTTGCATCTCGCTCCTGTGGCCCGAATGCCTTTCGTGGCTCGAAGGTTCTTCCCCTCCAAGAGGTCCTGGAAGACAGCCAGTTCTATTACATTGTGATGGAGCAGGCCCCTCCAATTTGTGTTTTCATGCTGAGGCCACCAATAAACAATTTCTTGTCGAGGCCACTGGAGGTTCCTTTTTTGGCGGATTGCTGACAGAGTTTGAGGCTGGAGTATACCAGCAGTGGCATGCAATCACCTGTGGGCTCGCAGGCGCAGAGGATGACATGAGGGACCTTCTAGGAACTGCTGCAGCGTACGATCTCTGAAGGACGGAGTGATGCCACCAGCGGAAGTTCGCCGGTTGATGCGCGGCATCCTTGAGGCACGCGAACTGCATCTCTGTATGCCTATCAGCTGATCGCTGGATGTGATACGAAGGCGATCGGACACGTTCACGAGCAGGGTATGATCCACCGTGATCTTAAACCGGACAACCTGGTCATGCGACTATGCCTGGGCCCAAGAGGTATCTGTGAGAATTCTCGCAAAAGCTTTGAGCGTAAAAGTGTTGGAAGCTATGCATGCTTGTCAAGAAGTGCTCGGAAGAGCACCTAACTAGTGGCATGCCGAGGCGACGACGAGCTGAGTCCAACAGGCAAGTCTCGTCAAGTCGCGATCATCGACTTTGACCATGCCGATCCGGCGCTGCGCTCAACCACGTCGTCACGCAGGCATATGTTTAGTAAAGTACATTTTGATCCGCATGGGCGTCTTGCCCCGACTGTTTGAATCGCATGCCTCTTGCTTCACCACGTAGGACTCATTCATGACGTAGTCTACCCTGTTCTAAGGATTTCAAAGCATCTGCGAAGACTCCCAGATCCTGTGAATACTTCTGTGGCACCGTGTATTTCAGCGCGTCGCAGCCCCAGTCATTAGATCATACAGGCAGCTGTCAGACGAAGCTGCCCCAGTGGCCTTAATAGTCTTCGGTGTCTAGGTATCGTAAGTTTAAGAGTCCAAACCTCCAAGACAGAAGACACCCTGCGCTGTCGCAGGCCCGAAGCCTTCCTCGGCTACTTCTCCCCGGCTAGCGACCTCTACAGCATAGGCGGACCGAATGCACTTTTTTTTGGAATGTAGGGGTCGCAGTCGCAGAGCCGCAGGGATCATCCTGTACCTCTTGATGGCGGGAAAAATGCCCTTCGATAACTCGGTCTTTCAAGAGGCCCGCGCAGGTCCTAAAAGCAGGACGGCTCATTTTACATCTTTAATTCTCCCTGGGACAGGAAATGTCCGTGCTCCAGCAGTCACCGAAGAGCCGTGGATGGACTATGCACCCTTCTCGGAAAGCCACGCAGCATCCCTCTGATACCGGCCAAACTTCAAGCCTCAACACTTTTGGAGAGTGTGTTTGAGCTCTTCTACCCAGGAATATCTACAAGCGCTTGAAAACAGAGCCGATCGATTGGAGGCAGACAATTCTGGAGAAGGGTTCTTCCAGCAGCAGGGCATGCCCTTGACAGGTGTGATCCGTGGCCAAAGCAGCCGTTGCAACTGCCTCAATGATACACGTCGCTGTGGCACCGGGTTCGCGGCACCGTCCGCCATGAGAACCATGTCACAAGACAGAAGACAGTGCAACCTCAACGGTGCAAGAAAGCAATATTCATCTCTCAACCGCATCCTAGAACTCGAAACCTCTGCCTCAAGCCCAGTATCCCCTACTTGAACCCAAGCGGAGTTTCAATTGTTCTCGGCTGAAGATGTAGCTCTTCCCTACCTATGACCTGTCATCTGGCTCAAGTAAAATGTGCACGTGTGTTCTGGCTGTTCTGCTTATAAACATGGGTTATCAGCCGTAGGTCTGACTTTAGTTGTTCAAGTTTGCAATGGAAGCCCCTTCCGTAAGTCCTGCAGGCATGAACATACCTCGCTCGAGTTGGTCCGTTAACGGAGGAAGCGCCTTCACTTCGCGCTATGTCCGTTCAGGAAGATAGCACGGATCAGTTGGCCATCGCTCCCCGGGAGGGTGAAGCAGTCGTGCCTTTGACTGAACAGTCGCTCGCTATTTTGGGACCTGATGATCCCTGACGAAGAATGGCAGGTGCAATTTGGGAATGGAATTCTCCATCCCATGCCAACGCACCTCTAGCAAGGTCACCGACTGTGTTTTCTCAACTTCAGTATTCACCCAACGAGGTTGCTACCATTTCAATGTTCTATCACAACCAAATCGCAGAAGCCGAAGCTAGGCATTCGGCAAAAATGAACGAAAGAAATGAGCATTTCAAGAAGCAGTATACAAGGCCTCAAAATGAGGCGATATCGGGTGCGACGCAACGCAGACTAAAGTTTCTTCAAGCCGAGAACCGTCTGCAGCATCAAAGGAAGCAGTGCGAGCAGCCGGCGAAAGCATGGCTGCCTGCTAGGTACGAACACGAGACAAATGCCGCGGCTAAAGCATGTGGAGGTTCGAGCAGGCACTTCGCGTCGTGCAGAGCGGAGTTGCGAG